>JBBYHO010498735.1:0-19015 GCA_038382025.1 Adansonia gregorii
CGCATTTAAGGCGTCGTCAGATGTGTCAGGGATTACAAGGCGATCGCCTTAAGGGACAGAGGCGATCGGCCGTGATTCTCCTCCTGGCGGTCGCCAACTAGGCAGGTATAACAGAACGAAATATGTTAATTTTGAAAACCTATTGAGAAATGGTCGTTTTAACTGATGATTTTTTAACATAAAAAAATTATAAAATTTAGTTGAGAAATTGTCCAATCAGATGATGATTTCTCAACATCTAAGTGAGAAATCGTCATTTGATAAGGTGATTTCTCAACTTCTATTTTTTTCTTCCTGAATTATTGAGAAATCAACACTTCATTTGCCGATTTCCCGTATATACATATAATTATATAAATTTTTGAAAAATTTTCAAAAAAAATAAACTAATAATTATTAAAAAAGAGCGAAATCAAAAAAATAATTATAAAAAAGAAAATAATACTTATTAAAATTATTAATAAAAATTATAATTATTTTTTACTTCTAATTTTATTCTTTTCTTTACTGTTGTTTCTCTCTATTTTCTTAATCGAACCAACCCTTCCCATATATTAAAAAATTATATATATAAATATATAAATTAAAATAGTATTTCTAAATAATAAAATATTAAAAATTATTTTTATTGATCTTAAGTTAATATTTAAAAACTAATAAAAATAAAAATGTTTTATATTAAATCCTAATTTATCATTTACAAATAACAAAAAATAAAAATCTTGAATTATATTTTATATTAAATCTTGAATTACTATTTAAAAATAATTTAATAGAAAAATATTTTATATTTTGGTGCTTCATTGGCCAATTTCTCAATTAGTGCGGAAAAAAGATACTTCATTGGTCAATTTCTTAATCGATACAAAAAAAATTATAAAATAATTTGTATGAAAAAATTTAAAACATTGACACATTAGAAAATTTTCTAAAAATATTTATATTATATATAATATATTAATTCAAGATTTAATATAAAATAATTTTTAATATTTATTATTTTTAAATAGTAATTCAAGATTTAATATAAAATATTTTTTATTTTTATTAGTTCTAAAATAGAAATTCAAGATTTAATATAAAATATAATTCAAGATTTTTACTTTTTATTATTTCTAAATGATAAATTAGGATTTAATATAAAATATTTTTATTTTTTATTAGTTTTTAAATATTAACTTAAGATTAATAAAAATAATTTTTAATATTGTGTTATTTGTAAATACTATTTTCATATGAATAATTTATATATATTTTTATATATACTGGAAGAGTCAGTTTCATTAAGAAAATGGTTTCATTAAGAACATAGAGAAAAACAACAACAAAGAAAATAATAAAATTAGAGGTAAAAAGATAATTAAAATTTTTATTAATAATTTTAATAATTATTATTTCTTTTTTTATATTTATTTTTTTAGTTTTACTCTTTTTTAATAATATTAGTTTACTTCCTTTTTAGATGTCATTTGCCAATTTCCCACTAGGAGTATTTCTGCATTGAGAAATCGCCTAATCAAAAGGTGATTTCTCATTTTGATGTTGAGAAATCGTCATTTGCTTTGATAATTTTTTAATTAAATTTTATAATTTTTTTACGTTGAGAAGTCGACATTTGAAATGACGATTTTTCAATAGCTTTTGATTTATTTTGGTAAATAATCTAAAAATGACTTATTTCGGTGCACTTGGTAAAATTTTCAGTAAATAATCTGAAAATAACTTATTTTGGTAAAATTTTTTTATATTATTCTAATAAAAAAGCTGCACTTGGTGGTGCCGTTTTGTATATAGATATCGGTTATCTAATTGTAAATAATAATAATAATTTCTTTTTTTAGTAATTAAAAATAATAATTACTCTAATTTCTTTAAATATTTTTTTAATATAAAAGAAATCACAATTTAAGATACGAAAAAAAATTATAAATGCTTAAATAAAATTTTAAATTTATTTAATGTTACGTCTTCAGAATAACTACATTAACTAACTGATTAAGCTTGAATTCAAATATAAAAGCTTACATTCAATTAGAGATATTATCCATTTTAATTTAAATGTATTATATTATAAATTTATTTCATAAAAAACATCTCATGAATATAAATTTAAATCTTTTCATATATATATATATATACAGGTCATAATGAATTTTCATGGTTTCACGACATAAAAAAATAAATAAACAATTGATTTTTTTTTTTTGGGATAACAAGAAGTGTCGATTGATTTTAGTCGCCAATATCAAAGCCACTTTGGTGTCGATTAATTATTTTCAACAAACTCCCATTAATACCAACATGTGATGTTCTGCACAGGGGAGGAATCGAGAGGGAAAGATTAACACTGAAAGCTGTTTCTCTGTACTAATTTCTGGCAACATATTTATTATGTCCTTATCGTAATTAATTTTACACTAATGACACCTAAGGCTAAGAAACTTGAATAGAAACATGAAAATTTATTCATTTAGTACTTTTGCCCTAATTTGAAGTTATTCTGTTGAGGATAACATTAATAATTATAATTATAATTACATTATATACACTTTAATTTTTTTTGTTATAATAAATAAATGATGAAAAAAAATATTTGAAATCGAATTAAGTTCAACATATTATTTTGATGCATCCTGATGCACTCTTAACTATTAGATTAAAAGGATATTGACATATATACTTTGATTTTGAAATAAGAAAATTTTAATTTTTTTAAGTAAGGATTCATGTATCTTTTGTTAAGTTAAACATTTGAATACATAATTATATAATTTTTTTTAAGTATTTATATAATATTTATGTCTGATCGTATTTAGATATAAACCTTTTGAATATATAAAAATATTTTTAAAATAAATATACTTATATTAAATATATTTTTATTAATCATTTTCCTAATAGCTAATTCTAGGAAAACAATTGCATAGACCCTGAGCGGCTGAGCCTAATTGCTTCATCTTATCATGTTTGGAACTCAAGGTAAATCTCTGAGCTTAACTCTTAAGCCCACGCATTTATGTGACGCCCAGACATATATAGCTTCGATAGCCTACCCAACTTGGCCATGAAAAACTGCACCTAAAAATACATTTAGTAACTATGAGTATTAATTCTATTTTGAAGTACCCTTCATCATTGGATAATGTTTATGATATGTTCAATTACGTGAACAACTTTAATTTTTCCATGGAAGAGTTTGTACACTTCAAAAATGGAGTGCACTATTTGTCTTTAGAAAGGATATCTGGCTCCCTTGTCAACTATTTGAATTCAATTCCGCATCGATAAGAAGGATCAGAACAAGTTTTTTAAACTTCAAAGAACCATGTACATAGCTAATCAGAAGGGTCCATGTAATAATTTCTTTATTCAACCATCAGCATTTTGAGGTGACTAAGGATTCAATGAATTTTGATGAAAATGAATAAGATTTATTTAAAAATCAAAGTTCGATCAATCAAATTAAAATGGATAAATAAATTATATCGGAGATCATGATTAGACTTGAATATGAGTTGAATCGGTAGTGGCTCAAAAAAATTTTGAATCTCAAGTCAAGTTCAAATTTAATTGGTTCTATCAGCTCATTTAGATCCGACTTATTATTTATCCCATTAAAAAAAATTTTATATTAATATTTTTATATTTTATAATTAAATTTAAATAAAAATATATTATTTTAACTTAAATTTACTATTAAGTCAACCTAACCCGAAACAAGAAATTTGAAACTTGGACTTGAGCCTTATCAGATCAGATGGACTGCTCGACCCTTGCCCAAGTCTAATCATGATCTGATCTTAATTGATATGAGGAGATCCGATAGCAAGTTTGATAAGAACAATTCGCTTAATTAGTTATGCATCAATAATGATTCAATTTTTTTCTTTTACAACATTTCTTATCAACCTACGTCTTCTGGATACTTGTTAACGGGTGTTGCTTGCTGTTAATTTTGAGTTTTCCAGCTTCCTGCAGTGATTTTGCTTTCAGTGAAAGATTATAATCAAGGATTTAAATTGAAATTATAAATACATTTTCGATTGCTTGCATTTATCATGATCGTAGATGTAAAAGATGTTATTACGATCGTTACAATTATCACAATCGTAATTTTTTTTTATTTTATACAACTTACTGTAAAACATAATAAAATTCTAATTATAGTCATAAAAATGTATTTCAATAATATTTAAAATAATTTATGATGCTCTATTTTTTTCGTTTATAAAAGAAAAGAGATTATTTACAAATTGTCAATTGAATCTATAAACTGGTTATTTATGGTGGTAAATTTAACTATTACAAACCATTAACCATTCACACTTCGATTGCAATATCGACAGTATAAAAAATCAAAAGTACAAAATAATAATCGTACTATCACTTGAATTCGCTATTTACGTCCTTATTTGATAATTAATAAGGATCCTACATTTGACTTGGTTGATACATGTAGTTTGAGACAAACATGAAGAAGAAAGAAGGCTATGTGCCAATAGAAAAAAAAAGGCTAGAGTTCAATGCCTTTGAAGATTATTGAGGAAATGACTGATGAAAATTATCAAAAGGAGAAGAAGGTTTGGCTCAGTCCCATTCTAGAATGAAGGTTGACTTCCCAGACTACCAAGCTGATTGATGATGGTACTAAAAGTTAAGAAACTCCAATGGGAAAATGACTGTTTTGGTGTGATTTTCTTGTTATTATTTTTATTCTCTTGAAATTATAAAATTTTTCAAAAAAAAAATTTCATGGCATATTAATATTAGACATATCCATAAGTTAGGTAGCTCAGCAAGTTCACATTTTTATGTTCTATGTTAGCGCTTAGATCGAAATAGTATTTTTATATTAAAATAATATATTTTATTTGAATTTGATTATAAAAATATATAAATATTAATATAAAAATAAATTTTTAATAAAATGAACAATAAATTAAGCCTAAATATATGAGTTAGATCAAGTCAAATTCAGACTTGATTTTCAAATTAAAAATTTAATTTTTTTTAGAACGTAGCCCGGACCGTGCACACCACTAACTAATATGTATAACAATGTTACTACAATTATTAATTCTACTTTGAAGTACCCTTCATCACTGTATAATTTTGGTGACAAGTTCAATTACGTGAACCATTTCAGTTCTTCCATGGAAGAGTTTGTACACTCCAAAAATGGAATGCACTATTTGTCTTTAAAAAAAGATACGTGATTCTTCCCTTCTCAACTCTCTGAATTCAATTCTGCAACGATAAGGAGAAGCAGAACAAGTCTGCTTAAACTATCAGAATTCAAAGAACCATATAAATATGTGTGGGTGTGTATATATATAGGGCAAAAGTAGAAGGGTCCACTGAATAATTTCGTTTTTTTTTCATCTATCGGTAGATTGAGATGACTAAAGATTAAATGAATTCTGATGAAAATGAATCAAATTTATTTAATATTGAAGTTAGATCAATTGAATTAGAATGGACAAGCAAGATATATCGAAGATCATGATCTGAGCTTAATTGATATTAGGAGATCCCTAACAAGTTTCAGAAGAGCAATTTGCGTACTAAATTGTCCATCAATCATGATGCATTTTTTTTAACAGCTTTTCTTATCAACCAACGTCTTTTGGTACTTGCAGAGGGTGGCATTTGCCGTTAGTTTTGAGTTTTTTGGCTTAATTTTGCTTTTAAAGAAAAATTTTAATCAGGGATTTGAATGATAGTGGCAAACTCATTTTTCATCTTTTATGTTTATTATAATTGCAAAAATAATGTATGTTATCGTGTCATTGTAGTCACTGCTATTGTAATTTTTTTTATACAACTTATTGTAAAACATAATAAAATTATAATTTATAAAATTTTTTATAATTTTTAAAATAATTTATAATACTATGATTTTTTTATTTCATAAAAAAATTATTCACAAGTTGTAAATTGAATCTATATACAAATAATTCACAGTTGTAATTTTAACTATTACTGATAGCTAGTCATTCAAATTCAATTGCAATGAATAATAATAGCTTAAATAATTAAAATTTTAAAATAACATTCGTAACGTCGTATTGATGCTACTATTTGAATTCTTGATTTAACTAATAACAAGGATCCTACCATTTGAGTTGGTTCATATGTATGTTGTCTGAGGCAAACATGAAGAAGAAAGAAGATTATGTACTACTAAGAAAATAAGGAAAAAAAAAAAGAAAAAAGAAGGCCTGAGCTCAATGTCTTTGAAGAACATTAAGAAAATGGCTGATCAAAATGACCAAAAGGACGTGAAGGTTTCGCTTTGTCCGTTTGTTGAAGGGAAGGCTGGGTTGTACGTGGTTTTGGTAATGGAGGGCTTTGGTCGTTCCTTCATGTATTTTGATTCGGCTATCTTAATCTTGGGATTTGTTTCTGTCTTTTTTTTTTTTTTTCTGTCTTTGAGCGTTGAGAATGTGTGACTTCCTTTTTGTTCATATGAATTTCATTAATTTGAAATTATAAATTGATTTAGAAAAAGAAATCCAATGGTAATATGTCTATGCCATGCATATCCCATTCTTTGGATTTCATTTGATTAGTACCAAATAACTTTTTATTTATTAACGAATGATTAATGAGACATTCTATTACTTAAAAGAATAAGTCACGTATGTATTTATGTAAATGCATAATTGACAATATATCTATATCCAATTTTATTGACTCTTAGGCATACTCCAACATAGCTACAATGCAATCCAGACTAAACTTTAATATACATATATATATATATTAATAAATAAAACTTAGAAAAAAAAAGCTCTCAATTGGAGCCAAATCTATCAACTTAAACCCAGTATGCATATAGGGCTTAATTTAATAGTAAGCGATTGAATATTAATTGATGATTTTGAAGTTCAGCCAGCAATTGGACAACTTCCAAATTCGTTCCAAAATTGCACATTGAGGCATCTTTGCCACATATATAATTCGGATAATATCAAAACATCATATTATTTTAACGCAATAATAAATGATCATATATAACAATATTGGGCACTGATTTCGGTGCCTCTTAGAGCCCGAAAACATTTTTTGAATTTTATTTCGAAATCTGGTTGGACGTTGTCAAGCCCATAGTTTAAAATTATTATTTTAAAATATATTTTTATTTTAATATTAAATTATTATTTCATTAAATAAATATAATTCAAACCATTAAAATATAATTCCAAACTTAATTTAATACATATTGAATCTGCCAAGCACGATGGGTTATTCGCCACGAACAGGTTACTGCCTCTTCGGCAGTTTTTAAAATTTAATGTAATGGGGAGCCAAGACCCTCTTGAGAAGAAAGAGACCGGAGAGGGTGGTGTCGCTGGGAAGCGAAAGATGGCATTTTCCTGAAGGAAGGCCTTCTATCAAGATGCTGTAGGGTCCTCTTTGCATATATTTCCTGAAACAATGGCGAAGCTCTTTCCTTGATCTTGAGAATGGTAAAGAACAGAAGCCGGTAAGACACTAGGATGAGCACCACTATGCTTAAATCCCACCACTTGGAACGATCTACTGGCACCCCAAAATACTTCCTAATGATTTCCTCGCCCGTTAGTTTGCGATCCCCGGGTAGTAAAGGATCGAATTCAAGGCCGATAAAATCATTCTTGTAGGCACCCTACATCAGTTAGATTCATCAAACATGCCTGGAATAAGTACTGCTTTTTAGTTTTAATTCTAGGATTTTGTTGCCTGAAAATCTTGGTGCTAAGCCTATCATCAGGTCTTACAATCCAAAAGTCTTGCCTGCATTGTTTCTAGTTTACTAGCTACTTTGATTTGCATCCATTTCCGATGCAATTTAAAGAATCAATTTCAACTTCTGCATTATTTTAAGTCTGACTCTTTGTTATTCTGAATATTCTCCACAGGTTATGTTTGTTTGTAAAGAAAAGAAAATGCAAAGTAATCTTCTTGATGAGAAATTATTAAAGCATGATTTCTAATATATGAAAATGGAGTATACCTGAAGTGCCCAGGAACTAAAACTGATATATGAAATTGGGTAGCGCCAGAATAACTTAGGAAGATCAGGTAGCAACCTGAAGAACCCAGATGTCATCATTATAATTCCCTGCAAAATCAATACAAAATGAAATCCATGTATAGAACACATAGAGGGAAGCTCATCAAGTTTATTTTATTTTATTTTTTAACTTACAATTATTCCGGCTCCGGTTAGAATTCCCATCAGGTAATTTGGAACCAAGGAAGCTACCACCATCATCAGACTCTCAATCACGGTGATGCTGAAAAAGATATTGAGGCAGAAGAAGACGTAATGTGAAAATCCAGAACGAAACTTCACCAGGTAAAAAGTTATTGTCCCTGTGATAAGTGCAATCGCAACCAAAAATGGAAATGAAGACAAGAAATTGGAGAGGGTATAAACTGCAACTCCATAATATCCATTGAGCCTTTCTTTATTAAAAACCTGTTAGAAACAATGGAAACACATAGATATTTCAAAACCTCATGAAACATAAATATATGGCTGTCAATTGATTTAAAACCAAACCGTTTACCTTCATTTCTTCAATGAATGAAGGAAAGCCTCCAATGGACATGAAGGTCATGAATCCTGTAATAAATGCACCGCAGGCTACTCGGGCGAGAATCGCAGTATTACCATAGCCAACATCATAGAAGACGGTTCCAACACAGATAGATACTAGTATATATATCACAATCCTAGCCCAGTAATATCCTGCATCTCTACACATGTTGACAAATGATCTTTTCGTCAATGTTTTAAGTTGCTTCAACCATCTTGCTTGACTTCCGCTCTGTATTTTAACCTCAAGTTCTTCCTGTGATGCATAAAACCTTTTTCAGGCAGTGTTTTTATGTTTATGATAGGAGTGAGCGATTTTAGTAATGGTCAAACGTTGATGGGTACCCCATGTCACTTAAAACTTTAAGCAGTTTCTGGTTTAGATTCTCTTGATGACAAGCAGTAGAAAACCAAGCAACAAGACTGAAAAGCTGTAGCTCCGATTGCTTACAATTTTAGATATTTCTTGACTCCTTGCTTGTGCCCTTTTTGCATACTTGGAGCGCCTGTATTTTTCAACAAGGGCAGCCTTGATCTGTGCTGTTGCCATACCCATGAACGGCTGATCCGATGATGTTGGTTTATCCTGTTATAGTGGAACAGTAGATTCATAATAACATGTTTTACAAGAAAATAAAAGAAAAAAACATATATGTAAAATTCTACAAATGGTTTCAGCCTTCAAGATAACCAGTGATTATTGGGTAGCATCTAAAAATTGGTACTCACCCGAAGTCTTTGAGAACCTTTCAATGTGGCTGTTACGGTATCAAAGTCTGAATTGATACATCGGAGGAAGTGATCAGAAGGGTTTCTTCTACTTGGGCATGGAAAGCCAGCTTCAGCGAAGAACTGTGAAAATCAATACCAGAAAAAAAAAAAAAAGTTAAATTGTCAAGAACATCAAAACTTATTACGTAAATTCATCTTCATGAAAATAATGAAAAATGCTTGTTTCCATCACCTCCACCGCAATCTTTGCCTCTCCAAAATAAACAGTTTCACCTCCGGATAACAGGAAAAGGTCATCAAACAGCGCAAAAACTTCACCACTTGGCTGATGAATCGAAGAGATAACACTCCTCCCATCGCGAGCAATATTCCTGAGAGCTTGAACAACGAAAAAAGCCGAGGCACTGTCGAGGCCGCTGGTAGGTTCATCCAGGAACAATACTTTTGGCATCGTGAGGATTTCAAGTGCTATGCTGAGTCTCTTCTTCTCCCCACCACTTATTCCTCGTAAATGCCAATTCCCAATCACTGTATCACCACATTCCTGAAGACCCATCTCCATGATTGTTCCTTCCACAATGTCTTTAACTTCCTCTTTGGTCAAGCTACTCGGGAGCCTTAAATGAGCTGAGTAAGTTACGGTTTCTCTCACTGTTAGAGTCCCCAACATCACATCTTCCTGAGTGACGTAAGCCTGAAATCCCCATTTGCATCAAATTATAGTGCTTACATAAACTGATAGTGGAATAAAATATTTGCACTCCAATTTGTTTCAATTCCTCTTATAAGTGCTTCAAACATCTCTAGCAATTCCCAAATGGCCAATTTAATAAAATTTCTTGTGAATTTTTGTTACTCAAAACCTCAGTGAGAGAGGGAAGAAAACAACTTACAACACCACCATAGTCTACTCTCTTCTTCCCATTTAAAAGGATATTTCCAGTCATGACCACATTTCTGGCAAGTCTACCTGTAAGTATATAAAGAACTTTTTCAAAAGTTTTAAAATAGATAACTTTAGTTTTAATAGGATGAAATAATCTAATTTATATTGTCAATGTATCAAATATAAATTCTATTTATATTTGTTTTGAAGGACTTCCGATGAAAATGTATTATTTGATTTACTTAATATATAGATATATAGATAGACAGTGTATCAAATATAATTTTATTTTTTATATATTAATAATAAATTTGAAAAATTTTCATGATAATTATAAAAGATACTTTTATGTTGAATTTTTATGATTTTTTTTTTGTGAAGATGAAAGCCTAAAAATTTGGATAAAAGAGAATTGGCAATAACAATATTAATCAAACCCTACCAACTATGTTGACTGGTTTTCTTTCTACAATAAAAAAAAATACAGAAGAGAAAAGTGTTACAAAATTTTATATGTTAGAGAAATTAAGTATCTGATAAATCTAAGTGCTCAAATTAATTAATAATTAGGGGGTCAACTATTTATTGGTATTTATATATATCATTTGTGAATATATTAACTAAAAAAACCAAAACATTGTTGGTTGAAGTATGTATGCATATATAAGACAGCTGCATTGAAGAACTTCTGAAATTCAAAGTTTGATCTCCTATAATCCTCACGGTACTTCCACCTTCGCAATGCAGTAAGAAAGAACCACGACATGATGGGCTCATGAACAAAATTATTTTTTGGCAGAGAAATGATTAAAAATGTGTTTTATGAAATATCAATAAGACATACCTAATTAGAGGTATTAATGTTGAAATTTAGACACACTTATTGTCGGTCCAAATATGTATGATATGAAGAAGGACACCAATTTAATACTAAACCACAAAATTATTATGAAATGAAAAATCAACACTTTGATATCTATTCGATGGATGTGGATTTATTTTTAATTTTGTTTATTCTTTATTTGAAAACAAAATTAGGAGATTGGTAATAAGAACTTTGGATCAAATATTTCCTTGATAACAAATGCACCAAAGTTGAGAGGAAAAGTGTAATTCATTGGAATTTAGACCATGTTGGACAATCTATTTTGTTATTTTATTAGTTTGATCTGATTCAAATTATTATTCATTAATTAAAAATATTTTAATTTAAATTTAATTACAAAATATTAACATAAAATTATTTTTAATATTTTAAAATAATAAAATAAAATTTTTAATTTAATTTAATTCTATCCAAATTTAAATGAAAGAAACTGAAATTTGTACAATTTAACTTAACCTAACTTGACTCATGTAAATATCTAGAAAGAAGAAAGAAGGCATTAACCCATGAAAAAAAGTAAATAATAAAAGAAAAAAAGAAAGGAGAAAAGATGTCATGAATTTGGGGGTCCACTTTATTTATTAAGATATGGAGTTTGATTATCCACACCTTTGCAAACTTACTGCACTGTTGGTCATGTAATTGCTTGCCACATAACTGGAAAACCAGAGTATTTCTACAGTGTAAAAAACGTTGTTAATGCGCTAATTATTACTCTTTTTTATGAAAGTTTATATGATTTTTGTTAACAAATATCTTTAAAATATTTTTTAAGATTTATTATCATATTATATTTAATGTAATAATTAATAATTTTATTCACATGTTATAATGTATTGGATAAAAATATTATTATATACATTAATTTTAAAGAGTATCATCGAATCATTTTTTTAACAAAACAATATATATATATATATATTGAAAAAACAGAAAATTATTTAAATAAACTAAAAAAGTAATTTGAAAACCATTTTGTTACTAATTATTAATGACTAAAATATCAGATCCAATGTTGAATCAACGAAGATTTGATTACAGGTTGAATTGATTTAATTTATAAATTCAATTAAACAATTTTAAATATTAAATATAATAAATAATTAATAAAAGTATGATTTTGCTTAATTTAATGATGTGAATTTTAATATAAAATTAATGAATCAAAGGTTTAAATTCATCGTTTACAAGAATATATAATTGAATAAAAAAATAAAATAAGTCTAAAATCGTTTTTTAAAAGTTTAATGGATTAGAGGTTTAAATTAATCGTTTTTTCACTGTTCAATTAGTTTGTTTGCTAATTCACTAAATGCTTGATTTTAAGGTGCATATAGGATCGAAAAAACCTTCAATTTTCCAACCGAATTCGATTTTTTCAACATGCTTCCACAAAAGAAGAAAAACCCAAAAATGAAAAAACAAACTTTGAAAAGCAAATTTTAGTAAACAGACAAGCTATGGCTACAAGAATAAGGGGAGGCTTCCACAAAAGAGAGAGGCAACCCTAACCAAAAGGAGAGACGAAACAAACATTTTCTTAGGATTGAAATAACAAGAATTCTTTCACTTGAACAGTATCTTACATCTGGTTACTATTTCTCGATTAATGAAATTCTATTCACCTTTTATTTAAGCATCAAAGTATTTGATTAATGACATATATATATGTATATTATATTTGATATACTATAATGTTTATATAAGAGTTAAATTTAAAATTTTCTCGCTTAATTTGTAACTATTCGTGCATATAATTTTCATCTCTTAGAAAACGAAAACAGAAAGAGAGAAAGAGATTGGAGGAAAGTAAAGTAAACCTGCTAGGGAGTCAAGAAGTGTGGATTTTCCGGAGCCAGATGGACCCATGATTGCCATGATTCTTCCAGGCTCAGCATATCCACTAAGTCCTTGAAGCAACCTTCTGGTCGGTTTGTTGCCAAAGTTTGGCAACACCACCGTCACATCCTGCCAAACCAAGTAAACACCCCTGACTTCATCATCAAGATCAGCAGCAGCGCTACCGCCAGCGCCACCACCTTTCTGACTGCAGCTCGCTACCTCTATCTCCATATAGGAGACTTGACTGATGATGAGCACTGCGAGAAGAAGAAAAGGGAAGAAAAGAAGATGATTAAAATATAGCCATTCTTGCACCCTTAGAAAGTTGTTTATCAATTGGGGATTGAGACAACGATATCACCAAACTGCTATCCATTAATGCGGGTCAAGTGGATGGAGGCTTACACCACAAGCATGGGAGAGAGAGAGAGAGAGAGAGAAAGAAAGGAATAAAAAGAGATTAATGGGGGTGCTTTCAAACAGATCAGATTCATAAAGATGGCGCTGGCAAGTGGAAGAAATAAATGTGCATTATGGAACGACACTGCAAGCTAGCACCAAAGCTAGCATTCTTCACTGATCACTACACCTTACTTTATTTTCATCAATTTTCCCAAAAAAAAAAAAAAAGGAAGCTTTTTTATCCAAAAAAATTCTATGTTAAATATACCATTTCTATTTTCTAATAAGTAATAATCTTTTTCCCCCTTGTATTTCTAATTAAATACTATTTCATATTAGCTAAAATTTTTATTTTATTAAAATTTGTAAGATTGTAAAGCATCTAATTCTTTAAATATTGTTTATGTTGTAGGTGACGAGCTGACAAAGCTGTTAATAATGTCAAACAAAAGCTGGGAAAACCGGAAAGATTGGGAATTGGTAAAAGATATTAGAATTATACTCCCAGCACATACGTCAATAATTAAATCAGTACGATTTAAAGAGTATCAAGTGTAGGGTAAAGTTTTGGGAGAGTTTCAGTAAATTCAATGTTTGTTTATCTTCAAGTAGTCGATCTTTTGTGGGCTTTGGGTCTTTGATAGGTGGATAGCTTTGAGTTTGGGAGCTCGCAGGTCTCCTACGTGCCCCCATGCAATGGTCCTGGTCGGGTCATGGACCGTCCTTATTATTTCCCTTCTATTTTCTATTTTTAATTTTACAAGCATTTTAAGCCCGGCCCTGTTCGGGGATATTTTGATTTTTTTAAAAAAATTTAATTTTAAAAATATAACAATATGTTAATAATTTATTATTAATTATTTTACAATATTTTTATTTATGTATTTCTTTGAAAATAAATTCTTTATAAATATTTTAAAAAAAAAATTAATTTATCTATATTTTAATATATTATAGTATAGATATAATCATATGATTACAATACGAATAGAGAAAGGTGTAAAAATTTACACAAAAATAAATTATTAACATGTCAAAATTTATATAAATATAAAATTATTTTAATAAAATTTTAAAATGAAAAGGTAACATAAAAAAAACAAATGATACAAAATTGAGAGCCATATTTGGATATTGTTAATTAAATTTAACAATTTCAAACATAATATGATTACATTATGTAACGCGAAAAATAATATGAATACAACACGAATAGACAAAAATATCAAAATCTTAATAAAATGGAATATTGACATGTCCAAAATTTTAAATTATATAGTACCTTAAATACAATTAAGATACGAAAAGTAACACGATGCACATGTAGCAGAAAATTGAATGTTATTGAATATTGCAAATTAATTTTGAATATAATATTATTATACAATATAAATATAACATGAAAAAAATAATTAAAATAAAATATAGCACAAAAAAATTATGAACATGACACAAATACATCAACATCTTAAAATCCATAAAAAACAAAATATTAAAATGTAAAAAATTTATATAAATATATAAAACCATGAATTCAATTATGACAAAAAAAGTAAGATGAACATAATAGGAATACACATGTACAAAATATAAAATATAAAAAAAAAAACATTGAGTTGCCACATGAATTCAATTAGGGATTGCTTTAATATATAATATATAGATATATAGATTTTGAAATAAGTATACTAATCATTTTATTAAATTTTTAATAAAGCTTGTCGCCTAAAAATTTTTGAGAAGATTATCCATTGATGATCTCTTTAAAATTTTATTATTAAATAGATTTTATTAAATGCAAATTATGTAAAAATAAAAAAAAATTATGATATGATTGAATCTGTAAGTTTGATAAATCTTCTTTTGTTATTTTTAATTGAAAATATTATCATTAAATTAATATAATTGTACCAATCAAGGAAAAAATCCAAACCTGATGGGCTGAAGATCCAAAGAGATTGGCCCTAGCCCAAAACAATTCACAATAATGGGTCAAATGCAAGTCGGGCGTGTAAATCTAATCCTTTTAGAGAGTTTTACTTGTTAAACTAACTCTAAACTTAAAATTTTAATTCAAAATAACTCAAAATTATTTAATTTGAAAGATACGTAAAATTAAAACAATTGAACCTAACAACATATCGATAAAAGTCAAACTATAAAAATCAAACGACATAGGCTTAAAATGATTTGAAATAAATGTAAGCTGAGCTCATCCAAATCTGTCCTTTTGCCGAGAAGCGAGATCAAATATATTATTTTCCATCGTTTCGATAGCTTGGCAAAGCTTAAAGTAGGCTACATTGTCCAGCTGAAGAGAAAATTCTAGCAGTGATATGAAGTCTAACTACTTGAAGAACTCCATGACCCAAAAGTTACTGATAAAACACTCGTATCTGATGCCACTGAATCCAGCCTTAGTTGCCAAGGCTTCAAATTCTGGTTTGGTCCGTTCCTTCCCTCCTGGATTTTGCGTCATCATAAGCACATCCATCTGCGTAATGGCTCTCACATAATCATTAGCCTCAGGCACAACTGGGACGACAGCTTCGACCACTATAACTTTTCCATTATCCGGAATGGCATTGTAACAATTCTTCAACAGCTTCAAGCAACAGTCGTCGCTCCAATCATGAAGAATCCACTATAAAATTTTTCAAACTTAAATCATTAATTCTTTTTTATTGAAAAGGAGCAACTTAAGAATTAAGAGAAAGGATTATAGGATTATGACTTTAAATTTGTTGAATATTAATTTTTTAGAGTGAATACATGAATCAATTAAATTAAATTCTTAATACATTTATACGTATCAACAACTTTTGATAAAATAGAAAGCAAAGTAGCAGAAAAGGCACAACTTAAAAATAGGGGAAAGAATTGTATTTGTAACTTTTGATAAAGTAAAAGAGATCGCAGTTAGACCTATTCAATGTTGCCTAGCTCGATTTACTTATTATTCATATAATAAATAAATTTAATTATAAAAATAATTTTTAAGTTTTTATTATTATTTAAATATTAATTCAGGCCAAACCAAATTCGAGTTTAGATAAAAAATTTAAAAAAATTTCTAATTACATCCTAGCCTAACTAATAAACACCTTTAGCCACAATTTAAAAATAAAAAAAATGATTGTAAATACTAAAATTTTAACTCTAATTTTATAAAATATTATTTTTTAAAAAAATAATTATATAAATAAATTGAATTAAATTATAAATTTATTTGTATCAATAATTTGTTATCACATGTAAACAACTTTTGACAAAGCAAAGAGCATTGTGGCCAAAATCAAACATCCATTGTAGTAACTAGAAAGAGCCCAATAATTAATGACTACTGGTGATGTATGACTGAATAGTGTATCTCAAAATTGCAGATCTTAAAAACAAAAAATTACTGCAAATGATGCATCTTACCTTCATAAAAATTGCATCTCCTTTAGGCACACTTTCAAACATATCTCCCCCTACATGTTCAACACCTGTAATTATATATGTTGATCATGGTGTGTTGGAGTAGAAACAGGGTATACCAAAGTAACCAGAGAAAACATTGCATTTGTTAATCAAGGAATTCAACAGCACAAAATGTCGTAAATTGATTTTTGGAAAATTTACCAGTTCAAATGATTCAATTGCTCCTTTAAACATAAAATTATGACCGAATTGAAGATAAGGAATACGCTAGTAATAGAATTTGAAATTTAACTTAGTTAGTTTATATAATTATTTTTAAAAAATAAAATTTAATAAATTCAATATTTAATATTTAATATTTATGACATTTTTTTTATCTTTAAACTGTAATTTTTTTGTACTAAAAAAATATCATAGTAACAATTAGCTGAATATTTCACACACATTATGGTTTTGGAATGAGGCCATTTAATGGCTAACACTTTGTAATATATAAAATAATATATAAGCCAAGATGTTACCTGGGCAGGGCGGGGCATGCTGTATAACATGAGGCAAGTCAAAATTAATTCCTTTAATAGAAGGATACATGGAAGTGAAAATGCTGAGGGCGACTCCAAGACCACCGCCAACATCAACCAGACTGTTGAGTTGTTCAAAACCGTTGTAGCTTTCCAGGATCATCTTCAGAACTAGAGTCGTGTGATTGATCATTGCAGTATTAAAAACTTGATTGAACCTTGGGTCCCTGCCAGGATAATCAAATGCATTTGTTCCATAGACCCTGTCAAATGGAACTCCTCCTTCAATAATTGCATTCTTCAGCTCCGACCTATCATGTGCATTATCATG
The DNA here is from genome assembly GCA_038382025.1 of Adansonia gregorii. Lineage (NCBI taxonomy): Eukaryota > Viridiplantae > Streptophyta > Magnoliopsida > Malvales > Malvaceae > Adansonia > Adansonia gregorii. The sequence goes on from JBBYHO010498735.1 coordinate 17,611, forward strand.
CGGCAATTTGTTAAATATAAGACACACACACACACACACACACACTATATATATATATATATATATATAGTTGACATCTAAAAGGCTACCTTCAGTTATTAACTAAAGCAACACAAGCAATTATTCGGAATTTTATCAGAAAAAAATTCTGATTACACATACGAGGCCTTAATAATTAATGTTAGGTACTTATTTATTCTGGTGTACCATTTTCCTAAGCAGTAAAAGCTAAAACAGGGACACCTGAAAATGCCCTCCCAAACCCAACCCAAGCCACTTTTCGATCAATCATCAGAGCAAAATTTAGAAAAAAGGAAAAAGAAAAAGAAAAAGAAAAGAAAACCTTTTTGAACGTAGAAATTTCATCATTGGAAAGATTTTAATTTATTATTTTTTAGTAAAATAAATTTACAGAAAGAATAATAAAATATTATACGATGATAGCATTATTTCTATAATAATTATATGAATTAATCTATTAATTTATTTTTCAAAAACTAAGAACAGTTAATATTTAGATAATTAGATAATAATAAAAACAATAATGTGAAATAAATAAATGAAAGGTACGAAACAAAATGTTGGGTTTTTATCTATTATTTTTTTTATTTTTTAATTATTTATCAATACCATACATATTTATAAGATCTATATATAAATCATCAAAGTTAAATAAAAATTCAATTTATATATGGTGATTAAAATTATATTAAATAATAATGAATAAAAAACTAATTAAAAAAAAACTTAACTTTTAAAACAAATGAACATAAATAAATGCATAAATAATACAGAATAAATACATAAACAAAATAAAAGAAATACTAAAACAAACAAATGAAATAATTTATGAATAATAAAATTAAATATTAACAAACAAAATAAATATAAAATCAAAAAATAAAATGAGAGAAAAAAAAAGGGAAATAAGGCACAGATCCGAACTCTACTGATGGGGGGTCGTCCTTTACATGTTTGATTTTTTTTTTTTGTTTAATTTCAAATATATTTTCTTTTAAAAAAAAAAAGATTTTCTCTCCCCTTGTTAGAAGGAAAAATTCCTGTAGCCACCAAAAACCTATTTTCAATGTCGGTTGGAATTTTTTCGATTTAGATGGCCAAAAGTATAGAAAGAACTTTATACTTTTTTAAAGGAAACATTTTTTCCCCCCATTTAAATAACACTTCAAAAAAGTTTTCTTTCACAATCGATAAGAAAAGGGTAAAAAAAAATTAAATTCAAAAGTGACCTCCAAATTTTTCAGAAAGTAAAAAAAAAAAGAAGCTTTTGCTATTGCTTTTCTCCTTTTTCGATTGACTTTTTGCTTTTTAATTCGTGTTTCATTTTATGTATTATTTTTAATAAAAGATTTAAATAAAAATATTAAATTTAAAAAATAAATTT
>JBBYHO010498776.1:0-14266 GCA_038382025.1 Adansonia gregorii
CTAAATTACACTCCAAAAGTTTATTGTTTGGATTTCTCAAGTTTGTCTATCAAAATTTTAATTTATCAAAATTTTAATTTATCAAAATTTTGAGAAATCAATTCACCCCCCTCTTGATTTCATTCACCACCAAAAGGTCTAACAGAGTAGACCTTCTCCTAGTAGGCCAGGCCTTTTTAGACCTATTTGGCCATGTCTAGCAATACTCAACTAAAAGATTATAGTTTTAGGGTCCATAGGGAACAAACCCTAGATGGAAAAGACGAATATTAGAAAAAAAATTAGCGTGTCAATTTATTTTTGTCGAATTTTGAAATTAAATTTTAGATATGATATCATGATCAAAATTTTCATTTTTATAATTTTTTAAAATTTTTTTCATGAATTTTGTAAGTCAATTGTCATATATTTTTATTGACACTTGTATAGTATCTATGCGGATACTCACTCTTAAAAATCCAAAATGTTCAAGAAAAAGTCTGTATTAGAGTTTTATATGACGAGGTGTTAAATTGTCAAATTTATTAATTAATTTTGAATTTTCACAGTTTTTCTCCTCATAAAAAATTTTTTAGTAATATTTGTTTCATGCTCTAGGTTTTTGGTTTTTATAGATAAATACTTTGAGAAGTACATTGAACTCAGTTCATCTTTTTCTCCAAGCTCGAGCGCATTTTGGAATTTAGTTCACTTATTTTAGTGCAAAATTTTCAGTTTTATAAGGCATTTTCATAAAATCTTTTTAAGTCTAAAACTTCAACTTCTCTATACTTTTAGATTAGATATTTTGAAATTCCTTAATTTTAGATTTCAATTTATTTTTGAATTTTCCATTTATTTTCAAGATGGGTTTTACTTGTAAACATTTTACAAGTTTGAAATTTTTAATTGCTTTTCTTCATACGTAAAAATTTTCCAATTTATTTATAAAATTTTTTCTTGAATTCAACACTTTGGATATTTCAATTTTTTATTTTATTTATTTATTTTCATTTTCTATTTTATTTTTATTCTTATTTCTAATTCATACATGAATATCCTATCTAAGATATTAATGCATGGACTTTCCCATTATCCTTTTCTTATGGGAATTAAATTTTAGAATAAGATTTTAGAAAACTCTCATGATTTTTAAGTTTGATTTCTTTAATTTTTTTTTTTGATTTTCCATCCAAATTTTCCTAATTGGTTTTTGCACATTGATTTCATTAATTTAATTTTCTTTACAAATTTTAAATTGAAATTCCTCTATGATTAAATTCTTAATTGAGTTTATCACATGTAGAATTTTGATTCATCGCTTGATATTATGGGTTTTAATCCAAATTTTCTTTACAATTTAGTCCTTTCAATTTAATTTCCTCCATGAAATTTTCAATTAGGATTTTTTACACTTAAATTTTATTTGTTTCCTTACTTCCAAGATTTTTGTAGGCTTTTTTATGTAAATAATATTAATTTTTTATTTTTTAATATGCATTATTTCGGAATGAATTCTTGAAATGTGCTTTCTTTTCATGCTAGGAGCTCACCCCCTCAGTGGGCAGGTTCCCAACATAAAAGAAGGGAACTACCACTGAGGAGGTAAGTTCCCTTCTTTTAAAAAAAAAAAAATTCTACATCTTGTTAGGATAAACTATCTGTTTCTTAATTTTTGTTAATTTTGGTTAAATGTAATGTAATCTTAGGCCTTTATTTGAATAAACATTATGGATTTTCCATTTTTAATATGAAGGTAATGGTTTAGGGTCATTACAGCTTTAGGGCACAATGTGTGAATTTATTGCATTAAGTACGGATATTTCAATATATCAGCATTTGAAAATTGCATATAAATTTACATATAAGTATTAAATTTACGTTAACACATCATTTACTAGCATTATCATTGATGTGAACTCTCCTTTAAGGTGCCAAATTTGTAAAGACATTTGTTAGGCTATGGTCCATTCACATTGTTATGGTCCATATTTGTAAGGACATTTGTTATAGCGATGTTCCAAATTTGTAAGGACATTTTTGTATAATCTGCAACACTTTAGTTAGGTCTCTCTAAGGTCTATTTCATTATGAATACGACTTGATTTTGGCTGACAATCTTTTTTTATCTTTTCACATATTTGGATTAGGACGTAGTAATGGACCATTATATTCTTGCCAATAATATTCATGCTCGATAAGTTGAAACTCATGCCAATAGACATTGGATATAGTCTCCAGTCTATAAATGTTGTCCACATATAGCATACAATCTATATACATATAAGCACAAGTAGCAACAACATGTGAATAAGGGTACCTTTGTGCTTAAAACTTCCTACAATCACACAACCTCTCATTAAGATTGACTTTGTAGTTTAAAGCCATAACTCCCTCTTATGGGTTTTCTAACTTTTTAACCAGAAAAGATTGATTTGCTGGATTCAATCCATAAACTGAGAGTTAGTTTTTCTTTGATTTTCTTGTATGGCATCTATGACCATTTCATAGTATGTGTGCCTTACCTCTATCATTGTTATATGCTTGTTCTCTATCTTAACAAATAGTTCTACCAACCTAAAATATGTTACTTGGAGTAAAACAGTTATGTGAAAATGATAAGTTCCCTTCAACACTGAATTTATATGTTCATCTAGGTTTGTTGTCACATGTCCGTAGCATCTTCCCTCATCATATGATTAAACCCACTTTTCCTTCAGGATCTTATTAATCCAACTGGCTGCTTTTGCATTTTTTGCACAAATATTTTCATAGTACCACTGAAAATAGGGTCACCTTAACACATACGATGTTAACATCATATGTTAATTTATAGGCTTGTTAACAACTTGTTAATAAAAATGAAAATCAAGAGATTAAATAACCATAAATGCAATATTAACAACTTTTCAACACAAGTCTTTATTATTAAACCTCTTTATGAAACTAGTTGTAATATGTCAAATGCAATACATAGAATATGCATGCAGAGGTTTCCATGCATTACCTAGGTCTTTGATGAAAGATTTGATGGATTCATGTTGATAAAAAATTAAGCGGATGCCAGGTCATGTAACAACATATCTATGCATATTGCTGAGAAAAAATAATCATGCTTCCTTTATCTCACCCTCCATAATTGCAAAGGCAATTGGAACAGTTTTTTGATTGTCATCTTGTGCAATAGCTAACAATAATGTTCCTTTGTATTTTCTATATAAGAATGTACCATATATTTACACAATAAGGTTTATAAAATGGAAACCCTTCAATGCAAGACTTGAATTCCAAAAAAGTCAATGGAAAATATGCTTACCTTACACCATTAGTTAACTATGGTGTGCATGTACAGTTTGTAATTCTATTATTGTGCCAGGAAAAAAATGTTGCATTACACCTAACCGTTTTATAAGATCATTGTAGGATTTATCCTAATTGCTAAACAATCAAACAATGGCCTTTTGCCTTTCCATCCATGCTATCTTATAGGAGGTTATATATCCATACCTATTCTGTATCTTCACAACAAAAACTAAAATGGAAATATTTAGATTTTGGACCAAAGATAAAATGGATGAATAAATCATGTTAAAATCTAATTTTAGGTGATCTTGTGAAATTTGTCAAATGAACAAGTGTAAGGGCCATTATATCTTCTAGTATCCTATACTTGTTTCTCTTTTAACAATCTTTCCCTTATGCTCTAACTACACTCTGGCCATACATTGCATGCTTACCCTGATTTTTGTTCAGCGTAGATTCGACAACTCTATAATCTATAGATTTTTTTATGCTGTAGTGCTTGATAGCTAAAGTCACTAACTCTTTCGTAGCTAATTGTATCCTAACATAGAGATCATGAATAAATGGATTCCAAGTTGATAGCACACCTAATAGATGAGCATTTCTAGAAATTTTGTCATATGCATTGCATCTAGATCGAGGGTGAGCATATGGGATGCAGGCTCAAACTGAGAGGACCATTACCTCTACCAGTAGATGAAAAATAATAAACATTGATATTAGCTGTGTCATCTCAGTCAAAATCATTGTAGTCATCACTATCATCAAATTCAACATAATTTCTTGGCTCACTAAAGTCACCGACATATTCATAATAGGGTCCAGATGATTGATTAGGATTAGAATTAGCATTAAATAAACTTGGTCCTCCACTTTTCATTTTAACACCTCTAATTGGAGACTCCACCTTCATGAAGGTGTATGGCATGTCATCTTTAGTTGTAAGAACTATTGGTGACATAGATGAATAATGAAAAGGTTCAACAAAATTATTCATCAACAGTTGTGCATCTAGAGGAGGTTGATATTCGAGATTGTCAAATGGTCATGACGTTTATGTGAGTACATTGTATGTAATATAGATATTTAAAAGCCCACCGTCATCATTAACATCCTCTAGCTCAACATATAACTCAATTATACTAACATCAGGGAATTGTTCACGGGTATCAAACATGCCTCTCACATTATCGTCATATTTAACTGAAAAACTCCTATATCAGACATATCCTTCCCTTATAGAAATAGAAAGCATATAATTGATCTTTGACACTTTTCTTCCATTCCCAACTTTGATTTATGTATTAATTTTGGCTTTTAGTTCCTCTATTGTGATTTATTTCCTTCAGACAGTTATTTTGAAAGGTAACACCTTTTTTACTATTTAAAATTTGTCCATTAAATTAGATGAGTGCTACATATTTATTGCTCATGTTGTTTAATTAACTTGTAAACAAATACTATTTCCATTAAATACCATCTAGATTATCACATATAAACATCGAATATAATTTTTTTTCAATGGTTTAACATATTGAAGTAGAAATAAGTACCTATAACTGGCTCTGATGATGCAAATAGGTATCAAATAAGAAACTAACACTATTCATGTTCAAAAAATAACAAAGGCTAGAATGAAGAAGCATACCCCTAAACTTTAAAAACAAATCTCATGAAAATGAGAAAGAAAATGACAATGAAAATGAATAAATTTGACGATGATGAACCACCACATTTATAATGAAGTAGAAAAAAAAATTGATACCCCATGCTTTTGTCACATCTTTAATATTCCAAGAAATTTACTATGCATTAGTCACATCTTTAATGTTCCAAGAAATTTACTATGTATTAGTTAATCTTTTTCCTTTCATATGAGAAGAAATCTAATACCCCATGCATTTGTCACATCTGTCCAATTCCAAGTGCATTAATCAACTTTTTTTGTATAAGAAGGAATATGATACCTAATTCATTTGTCACATCTTTTAGGTTCTATCATATTTACTATGCATTAGGCAATTTTTTTCTTTTATATCAGAAAGAATATGATACCCTATGCATTTGTCACATCTTTTAGGTTCTCTCAAATTCATTACGCATTGTCAACTCTTTTTTTTGTGTCGAAGGAATCTGATACCCTATGCATTTCTCACATCTTTTAGCTTCTCTCAAATTTACTATGCATTTCATATCAGAAGGAATCTGATACCCCATGCATTCATATTTTTTAAGTTCTCTCACATTTGCTATGCATTACTCAACTTTTTTTCGTTTATATCAAAAGAAAATAGAAATTATACAAAATACTTTTAAATGATAAAAATACATATTATACAAATGATATAAATACAAAAATACGTATTAAACAAATCAATGCACATAAAACTCTATGACGCCAGGCCTTTTCGCATGGTATTAAACAACAAGGTGGAGCTCTCCTATTACGTGATGGCAATACTTGCCATTCAACATTTTTAGTTTCACTGTAATAGGTGCTTCGAATTTGACATCCTCAGGCTCTTACTATCACCACTGGTGCTTTTTCCTGAATGGCTTCTTCTTTAATGGCTTCATCTATAATATATGAATTTGAAAATCCACCACTGATAGACATACCATATCTACCATACCCAAAAATGGATTTCAACTACTCGAAGAGCCAGCACCTACTGCACAATAAATAAGATAGGTACTGGTACCACCATAGCTTGAAACTTCGACACCAACTGGTATATTCTAGATAGATATGCTGGATCTAAAGTTTGTATCAAGAGGTTAGCATCTGACCTACTTGTTGGTGGCTATGACCAATAACTCATATCCTCATCATCATCTCCAATGTGACTAAAAGAATGTTAATAAGTGGATGATAATCTAGGATCATGTTTTGGTTCTGGATGACTAAATGACATCCTAGGTGCATTAGCATTGTGAATATCTACTGAAATAAGTTGTTGAATCCTTTAACTAACTCTCAATGATGAAAAAAAAAATAAAAGTTCAACTTTGTTCACAAAGCCATCTGATGTATTCATCTGATGTTATGAAATTATTGTTCATAATTTCAAAACCAGAAGCAATTGGTATAGAATGATTTTCCTAAAATTGGATCTATTTTTTATGCTTTTCAACCTAGTTTTCTGTATGATTATCACACATGTCAATTTTTGAACTTTGTCAAGGTTCACTAGTGTTTAGGGAATTGGTTATTGCACCCTAAATTGGCATAGGACCCTTTTCTTCTGGTGCCACTCTATAACATGAAAACTTATAAGTGTACGTAATTTCACACCAAATATAGCTAGTTTTGTATGCTTCTATTAAGAGGCATACCCTTATACCATTAGAACGATATGGTATCCACAATAATTGTAAAAATACATAGAAATTATCACTGAACAATACGCCATCCACTAGGTTAAATATGCACATACTTGAATCTAACTACTTTAAAATATTTATCCTATTAGAGGTGATGCGTTCAAGTCTTCCCCTAATACTTTCAAGCTCAATTGGGGTAAATTTATAATCCTTCTAACCGTACCATCTGTTCATATATATATAATTTTAATAATTTAGATGTAAGTATAACTTTTACATTAATGCAATATAAATGAAGTACTAAGTTTATTACCTTAAAAAAAGGTATAGAGGCTATGTACTAACTCTCAGTGCAAGAAATGGCATCCGTACTAACCCATTACTGCAGTAGCCATAAACAACCACCTATGTCATAGGTGTATTTAGTAGCAACCCGACAGAGTTTCTTATGTAGGAACCCTAAACAAACTGAACCCCAACTATAATTTTTAGCCTCCTTGAAGCCTTGCAAAATTGGAAGATACATTAAATAAACAATTACTTGATTTATCTGGAGTTAACATTCCTCCAATTAGGTGTAAAATATACGCTCTAGCAGCACATTCTATATATGGTTTACTTGGATTTTGTAGGAATGTAGCCAAAGTTCTTTCCAACCAAATTATTTTGAGTCTTGAGCCTTCTAAACAGCTAGTTGGAGGGATCTCATCTAATAATTCAAGGCATACATCAGTTTATTCTAAGAGGCTCCCCCTATTACAACCTCACCATCAACTGATAGTCTTAATTGAAGTACAACGTCTTTTAAGATGATCATGTATTCACCACATGAAAGATGAAATATGTGTCTCTGACCTCCATCGTGCAATGAAGGCTTTTATTAGTCCAGGCTTATATTGAAGGGTTCTAACTAAAGCTGCATGGTAAAATTTGGATGACCTTAGATAGTTTACGATATTTGCATTTGGCTTTTCTAAAGCAAATTTACATAGCCATAACTCGAGATTGTAACCTTGTTCAAAAAGTCATTAGTTTATTAGTTTTATATTCTAAATTCATAATGTTTAAAATAAATGATTAATAAAATTTTAATACCTTGAATAATTTCTTTGATGATATACAAATCTCTTGCAATCTCAACAATAATAATAATGATGACAATGATAAAGCCATTATATTAATCGAAAGTATGCTTATAAAAATTATTGAAAATCTTTTAACATTAAAAGAAATTAATTTATCAAACTAAATCAACTTCTAAAATAATTAAAAAAACTTAATTACAAAATTACAAAATAAACAAATTTCATCGTGACAATAAATGATAAAGTACATTATAATAAATTACAAAATTAAATATCATATTATTTTTCTTTAAATTAGAAACCTAAATCATGCCTTAATCTCTAAAACAAATTTCAACTTCTACAAGAAAAACCTTAATTACCAAAAAAAATTAAATCATGACAATAATAAATTAAAAAGTTAAATATCATATTATTTAAATAAAAAATCATAAATCATACCTTAATCTTCCAAATAAATTTTAACTACTTAAAAAATATTAATTACAATGAAACTAAATTTAATCATGATAATAAATTAGAAAGTTAAATTTCAAATTATTTAATTAAAAAGCGTAAATCATACCTTAGTCAGCAACAACAAATTTCAACTACAACAAAAAGAACCTTTGTAACAACAAAACTAATTTAATCATGATAATAAATTTCAAAGCTAATTATATTTTAATATTACAAGGACACCTCTATAAATAAAAGTAAAACATACTTTCAAAAATTATGCAAAAAATCCTTTAAATACAAATACTCGAATCTTAAAAATTTTTGAAGCTCCTCTCCTTGTCAATGTGAGGAAAGAAGCTTTGGAAACTCTCTTTATAGAGAGGTCCAACCCCTTCCCTAATAATTTTAGGTGTCGCAGGGGCAAGATCCGTGACCTCTTATGGCAGGGCCATGGACTGTGCCAAAAAATGGCATGACCATGACCCTTCCCCTCCAAAATAATTAAGAGGGGCCAAAACATAAGGAACCCACCCTCCAAACATATAAAAAACAAGGGAACTTGCCTAGGTGTCAGTTGGGAACTTGTCCACTATATGGGCAAGTTCCCAAGATGAAAAAAAAAAAGCATATTTTGGAATTAATCCCAAAATGGGGCATATCAAGAAATTAAAAAAAATATCTTATTTACATAAAAAGTCATATTTTATGTGCAAGTTAATTTCTAATTAAAATTTATTTGTGCATAATTTATTTTTAATTTTTAATTTGCTAATTAGGTTACATGAAAATTTTTGGTTATTTTTTACATCAATTGCAACCAATTTCTATTTACATGAGAATTAATTTGATTGAAATTAAACTTTTCCTCCAACAAATTTAGTTTAATTTAAAGTAGCTCCAACATGATTACATGAGAATTGATTTGGCTGAAATTTAATTTTATTCCCAACCAATTTGGTTCCACCCTAACTAGTTTCATTAGCAAAGAAGTACACTATTGCCATCATGTGTTTAGGTGATAGCTTGTAAGAAGATATGACAAAATATATGGAGATAAGAAATGCATTCACTAAAATTATACATGAAAGAAATTAAAAAAAATAGAAAAAGAAAATGACCATTTTGGATAGCTGTATTCATGCCATTCTCAAGTGAAAAAGAAGGGTTCATTTTGGCTATTTTTCATCTTCCTTCAAGCAAAAAAAAAAAACTTTTTGGTTACTTGGCTAATATTGTCAAAGTTTCTCAATATTTTCTTTAAGATAGAAAAGTTTCAAAGTTTGCAAAAATAGTTCATAATTAAAGTTCTTATTTTTGTATTTGCTTTTTTGCATTTTATTAATCATTTTCTTCATCTTGTGAGCTTGACGAATACTTGTGCTCATGGTATTTTATTATGTTTAAATTCCAAGTATGAAAGTTATGAACACTTTTCTTCTCTTTTAATTTTATTTTGTCAGTAATGGCTTGATTTCACAAATATATATATATATATATATATGAAACTAATTTTTTTTTGTTGTGGAAATATGTTCATGTACTATGCTTGTCATTTTCATGCTAATTCTTCATGAATGATGTTGCACATATATTTCATGATACGTATATGCATGCATTTTAAATTATGTTGTGACTAATTTTTTTATTTACTTGTGCACTAGTTTAGTTTTTGTTGTAAATATTAATGCTACCACATGTTCATATTATTTATTTTATTCTATTCTATTCTATTCTATTCTATTCTGTTTATATATTATTCATTTTATTTACTTTCATGATGATGCCACATGACCTATGCCATGCTAATGTGTGAATATTCTTGATATATTTTGATTTATGAGATCCAAGTTTTTGAGTAGTAGTTAAAAGTATGCTTAGCCTGTAGACTTATTCATCCAAGTATACTAGATTTCATTTTTAAAGACATACGTGGGTGAGTTTAAACATAAAATTTTTCTTCTTTATTTTTCCTTTTGGCCAAACCTAAGGGGTGGTTTTGTGATTTTTGTCCTTGATTTTTCAAGGTAATTGGCTGCTGATTTGGTTGTTTAGGGCCTTTTAGCAATTATAGAAAATATAGGGACCAAGTTATAAAAATTAGAAATTTTCTTTTAGACCTTCCCTTGCTTGGCTAAATGCTCATGGGACCCTTAAGGGTATTTTTAATGCATTTTATGAAAGGGAAAATCCAAGCTCACGCATATCAATTTAGGCATGAAATTGAATCAAATTAAATAAACACGGTGAAATTAAGCAAAGAAACTCTCAAATTTCCTTAGGTTCTTAGGAAAGATTTAAATGTGATCGGACTACAATTTAAAAAAACATAAATCTAATCAAAACAATACCTACTTAGAGACATGTAACTATAAGCATGTTAATCCCTCCACGAATACACGATGAGCTAATTACTAAGATTTTTTCTTGAGGCCAAAAGCGGCACAAGTGTACTACTTCTAATGGTGATCCATACAAATATTTATTGGAGCCTTCATAAGGTTCGATGGTTCTCCGAGTACTAGCTAAAAGGCTTCTCAAGCCTCAACCAAAACGTATACAGCCAAAAAGATCAAATTTGAAGAGATTTGAGAACAATTCCCATGTCTATTATGCTAAAAAATGAAAAACAACAATGTAAAAAAGTAACAGTTTTTTGCAGATATAGGTAAACAAATTTAAAAAATCCCATTACTTGATTTGGTTGATTCTTTTAGTTAGAAAACTGATTTTCCACCTTTGTTCTGATAAAAAATAATTTAAAAATACTAAGAAAAACCATGAAAATGCAAAGAAAGCTTAGAAACGCATAGATATTGCATCAAAACCCTCAAGAAAGTCTAAAGTTAGAGCCTAGGATTTTCCTAATGCTTCTTATCAGCCAAAAAGCTTTAATAATGTCTTTAGATGCATCCTAGGCTAGGTTTGACTTAACTATTGGATTAACTAAGCCCAATACTAACATACCCTAGAGATGGGCCCACTTAAAGTGTTTTTAGAGCCTAATTAAAACTATTTTGATTAGTTTGTCCAAGATTGGGGCCAAATAGTAACATATTAATATTTTAGCCTGATAGCACATAGAGAATGGCTATTTCATGCGCCAAGCCCATTATCAAGTCCAATTTCGGGTAGTTCACGAATAAATTCTCTTGATTTGCTTATTAAAGCTTTTAGCCCAACCCCTTTACTTACATGTTGATAATTTAACTCATAATTAAATTTTCTAACCTAAGTAAAACAATTTTACTTCATGTAAATATAATTAAATAATTAATTAAATAATTATCAAATAATTATTTAATTTTTCAAATACAATTATTTGACTTTATTTAATAATATCCCTAAAAACATATCTACAAATAAACATTATCTTGATATCTTATAACTATTGCCATGTTAAGACATCTCTAAATAGATTTAATAAATCTAATTTATGTTTTAAATTATTCTTAACTGAGCATATTCAATTAAGTCATCCTTATTATATTTTTTATTTAATTATGTCATACTTAATTAAATCATGGTTTTAATCTAATAGATCATCTTATTATGTGTGACCCATTAGATTTCTATATAATGGTAACAAATATGATTACCCAATTAAGTGTATTTACATTTATAGACAAAGTTTAGCTTTTAGCAAGGCACCATGGCCATCTAGTATGCAGCAAAGGCAATATGACCTCTTTAGAAACCTTTCTGTAAACAGCCTCTTAATGTACTTTGATCCTTTCACCAGATATCTCAAAAAAATCATGAGTATTATGTAGTATCTACTCATATATCAATCCATATTAGTTCATGTAGTTTTCAGTTAACCTCTTAAATTTAGAGAAATAATTTCTCTAAAATTTATTATGCATTGGCCAACAACTTTATCAAGTTAACCATACCTAAGAACAAATGACATATGTCTCCAGTATCACTTAGAGTGGTAAATCAGTCATCCACCTTTATATGGTTCATGTCATATCTAAAATCACCACACCATAAGCATCCACCTATTGTGGACTCATTCATGATAGAATTAAAGCATGATACTCCTCACACAAGATAACTTGGCATCACAAGTTCGAGGACTAATATACATAATTGGCATACACGAACATATTCCATAGATATTTTTATGACTTATAACAAATGGAGTTCTCATATAAGCCATGTTCAATGAACTTGTTTCCACAAAGCAAACAGCTGCATAATGTCCCTAAGTATCTCTATACTTTTAACTTCTATGAGATCAAAAAGTTGCAAATATCAAATGAATAGAGGCTTAACATATGCTAGCTTTGTGCATTGTTAATACCCTTTTGACAATACAATGACTAAGAATGTTATTAGAAATATGGCTTTGGTGTATAACGATCTCATTATCATAACTCATTACTAACTTTGTAAGGCCATTGTGTTTCATAGGCTTCATCCAATTAGTGTTTGCATGATTATCAATCATGACACTAACATAAAAAGAAACCCTGAATCACTAACATAAGTGATTGGTTTGCATTATCAACTATTATATGCTTCATCCAATCCAATTGGCTCTAGCACATATATATTTTAAACATGTTAGAAGGCATTCTTTGCATTTTTAGACTTTTAAGGGTCTTAGTATAATTTTAGAAATTATAAGAATCTAATTGCAAAATTTTAAAAAAATTTCCCAAGGCCAAAGATGTTTGGCTGAATGGTCTTAATGATCTTGGGTGAAATTTTCATGTATTTTGATGTGTTTGTTATGGTGGTTTATGCATTCTAAATCATTTAGGGAAGAGTCTGCAAATATAGAAAATTTAAAGACCATTTGGCTAAGTCTTTCATTTTAGGTTTACTTAGGTCATTTCTCATACAAATTACACACTAGGGTATTTAGAATGCTTTAGGAATATTTTTAACATTTTAAGGTCAAAATGTAATTTTAATAACTTTAGGGGCCTATTAGTAATATTTGTTATTTTGGTCACTTTTGTCTCATAAGTTACCTACTATATTTTTTAGTTTTTTAAGGTTATCGAGATACTTTCATGTCAAAAGTATGTCTTAAGGGCATTTTAGTTATTTTACCTTAAAACTAAGTCCTCCAGGGTTACTAGAATACTTTCACATCAATGGTGTGCTTTAAGGATAGGTTAATTGTTCCATGATATTTTTCAGTCCTTTAAGATTATTGAGATACTTTCATGTTGAAGGTATACTTTAAAGGTATTTTATTAATTTTACCTTAGATTTAAGTCTTTTAGGGTCATTGGGATACTTTCACATTGAACGTGTGCTTTAGGGATAGATTTATCATTTCATGTCATCATCGAGTCTTTTAGAGTTATCAAGATACTTTTGTCAAAAGTATACTTTAAAGGGCATTTCAGTATTTTTATCTTAGAGTAACGTCTATTAGAGTTACTAAGATACATTTATGTCAAACGTATACTTTAGGTGACATTTTGGTCTCTTTAACCAAGTCCAAGTATTTTGAGTTTAGTTTTGTACTTTCCATTGAAACGGGTTTTTGGGCAAATTTTGTTTTATTTTTAATTTTGATAAGACTAAAATTTTCCAAAAAAATTAAGGCGAAGTTCCAAGTTGAAGTAGTATGTGGAATGTCTCCTTGCATATGGGAAAGGTTTTATAGATTATTTTAACAAAGAGATACCTTTCTTAAAATGAGTAAAAGGGATTTTTTTTTTTGAATTTTATAAAGCAAAACTTTGTTTTTCTTCGGCTTCATTTAGCGTGGTGTGAATGACATTTTGATTTTAAAAGATATTAAAAATCATATTTTTTTAAAAGGAATAATAAATTTTGGTTTTATGATAATTTTAAAATACAGGAATTATAATTAAACATCGAATATCAAAATCAAATAAAGATCGATATCTAAGTTAACATGTAATTAAGAGATGCCAATTTTAAGGCATCTTGAGAGGGATCAATCCTCACTCATAATTGTAACCTACTTTGAACCCTTATACCTGATATCTAGTATTAACGTAGACCTCAGAGTTCATTTTTAAGGGTTTCGTAACTCTTAAAATATGAACTTTGGTAGGTGACCACTATCACCTAGCTAAAATAGATTGGTGGTAACTCCAAGACAAACAGTCATTTCGTAATGACTATTTAGGTTTAAGTTCAGT
>JBBYHO010498797.1:0-23391 GCA_038382025.1 Adansonia gregorii
TCTTCAAGGCATTAAACCTAAGACCTTTGAAGAGTTAGCTACTTGTGCTCATGATATGGAGTTAAGTATGTCATCTACTGGAAATCAAGAGCCTCCCATGCAAGAGCCGAAAAAAAGCAAGGAAAAGCAAGACACCCAAAAAGGGGGGGCAAAATCTTTGCTAATAAAGGAGAAAGCAAACAAACTATGGCTGTGGATACCAATCTTTTTAAGATCTCTCCTAAGTCAAAACAAGCACAAGGAGTAAAATCTACGCCTATTAAAAACAAAGGCAAAACTAAAGTTACCTTGAAAGAAAGGCAAGAAAAGAAGTACTCGTTCCCTGATTCTGATATTGCCAGTATGTTAGAAGAACTTTTTAAGACTAAGCTAATTCAATTGCCAGAGATTAAATAGCCTAAAGAATCTAATAAAGTTAATGATCCCAACTATTGCAAATATCATCGATGAGTTAGTCACCCCGTAGAAAAATGTTTCATCTTGAAAGATAAAATCATGGCACTATATGAAGAATAAAAGATTAAATTTGAAAAAGAAATAGTATCGATGAACATGACCTCAATCACTATGGTGCCTTATTTCTCAAATAGAACTATAAAGTTTGGCTCTTTTGATCCCATCAGACTCCCTTCAAACACAAGTAAAATGGTGGATCTTCAAGCGAATAGGGGCAACCACTTGTTGTAGGAAGCAAAAATGGATGATGATGGCTGGACATTAGTCACAAGTCAAAAAAATATAAGCAAAATTTTTCAAAGCCTGTGAAGGTTCCCATAAATGCTAAGATGATCAGATGGCAATGTAAAGCTCCAAAGCCCAAAATGCCCCTGATAAAAATAGTTTCATCTAAGGATAAACATTTAACTTAGAAAAGGTCACGAGGACTTTAAATGAATACGTGCCAGTCCAATTCAGAAATGAAGATTTGCTCCCTATGACTTGTTACAATATTGATGGTGATGAAGAATTCAGAAAGGAAGAAAATATAAATATAGTCGTTATTAGAGCTAAAGATCATTCTTGCAATTCGAGCATTAGCTTCACTGATGAAGATTTACTACTAGGATCCACTCCTCATAATCGACTATTATTTGTCATGGGATTTACTTGTGAACAAAAGATCAACAAGATTTTGGTGGATGATAGTTCCACAATCAATATACTCCCTTTAAAAACAATGAAAGAATTGGGATTTCCTTTAGATGAAATGATGCAAAGTCATCTATTGATTCAAGGATTCAACCAAGGGGGACAAAGAGCTCATGGAAAGCTTAGACTTCAATTTTTCAGTAGAGATATGCAGTTTCATCCACTGATTCATGTGATCGATGCCAAAACAACATACAATACGTTACTAAGACAACCGTGGATACATCAAAATGGTGTGGTTTCCTTCATTCTTCATTAATGCTTCAAGTACTGCAGAAATGGTTAAGTTAAGACAATTATTGCTGATGCTAAGCCATTTACCTCGACCGAAGCTTATTTTACGGATGCTAAGTTTTATGTCGAGGGCGCTTTCATTGAAGAAGTAATGACTGCTCCTCTGAAAAAATTAAAGCAAAAGAAAAAAATTTCACTCCTTCCACCAATGAAGATAAAATTAGTCAAGGTTTAAAGAATTTGACTCTGCCCCTCATAACTTGGAAGAATCAATAATTCTTAAACCTTTTTTGAAAGGATATGTCAAACTAGTTGAACAATCACTCTTTGAGCATCAAGATCTTCCTTCTTATCGAGCTAGAGGTTTTGACCCTAATGCCTATAGACTACTTGTCAAAGCTGGATATAAGCAAGAAGATGTTGTAAGTTGACAGAAGAACCTAGCAATACAAAGTCATGAAGTCTAATCAAGGTTTCTCAAGTCTAGCAAAAAAAGACTAATCATGTCAAAACATCCGAATAAGGACTTGGATTTTCTCCGTTAAAATTGAAGATTCATAAAAAAACTTCAAGTTATATAAATGCAGAGGAAATTTTTAAGGGGCAAAAAAACTCAATAGAGCAACCGAGACCTTCAATCTTTAGTCGTTTAGGAACATATTCAATGCAGGTCTCAGTGTTTGACCATTTGAGCATTCAATTACCTTGAAGGTTAGTGTTTGAATGGATAAGACCAAAAGCTAATGAAGCTTTTATAAGTGAGTCAATACCCATTCATACAAGGCTAGGTAGTTTGAACTCCAAAAAAGATAACCAAAGTCGAAAAAGAAAAATCTCAACCTCTAATAAAGCGAGGGATTTTCGTAGCAAAATTTCTTCTCAAATGAAAAGACAAAGCGAGTGGAAAGTAACTACCGGTGAAGTCTTGAAAGCTTAAAAGAATACAGTGGTGATAACCAAGTAGGATGCATCTTCAGAGGAAGAAAAGTTTGAAGAAATTGTAATAGTCTCTTCGCATCATGTATCTATAAAGAAAGCTAATGAAGAACCACAGAAAGAAGATGCTCAAGAAGCTTATTCATCATTTGAAAAAAGAAATCAAGCTACCATTGATGAGCTAAATGAGGTTAACATCAGTACTTGTAAAGATCCACATTCAATTTTTATCAGTGCTCATTTATCTTTAGAAGAAGAAAAAACTTACTTGATATTTTGATTGAGTACAAAGATGAATTTGCTTGGACCTATAAAGAAATGCCAAGACTTGATCAAAAATAGCTATGCATCATCTGGGTGTCAAAAAGACTATCAGCCTATCAAACAAACTCAATGACAGTTTCATCCTAACTTGATTCCTCAAATTGAAGCTGAAGTCAATAAGCTTATTAAAGCTGGCTTTATTAGAGAAGTTAAGTATCCTACTTAGATATCAAACATTGTCCCAGTAAGAAAGAAGAATGGTCAACTCTGAATTTGCCTAGGCTTTTGAAATTTAAATAATGCTTGTCTGAAAGATGATTTCCCTCTTTCTTTAACTGAGATAATGATGGATGCTACAAATGGTGATGAGGCTTTGTCTTTCGTGGACGGGTCATTGGTTATAATCAGATTTCTATGGCTCCAAAGGATGAAGAACTTACTACTTTTCGCACTCCAAAAGGGATATATTGTTATAAAGTCATGCCTTTTGGATTAAGAATGCTTGTGCTACATACCAAAGAGCAATACAAAATCTTTTCGATGATATGCTTCAGAAAAAGGTCGAGTGCTATGTGGATGGCTTGGTTGTAAAGTCAAAGAAAAAGGTAGACCATCTCATTGATCTTCGTCAAGTGTTCGAAAGATTACGAAGGTACCAATTAAAGATATATCCATTAAAGTGTGCTTTTGGCATATCGTCGGGCCAGTCTCTAGGGTTCATTATGAGACATCGTGGAATTAAGATTGATCAATCAAAGATTGATGTAATCATGAATATGCTAGAACCAAGTGATCTCCATGAACTTAAAAGTTTGGAAGAAAGATTGGCATATTCGACATTTCATATCAAACTTGGCAGGTCGATGTTAACCATTCAATCAGCTGATGAAGAAAGATGTTCTTTTTATTTGGCATGAAGCTTATGCTAATGCTTTTAAAAGCATTAAGGCTTATTTATTGCATCCGCCTATTTTAAAAATGCCAATACGAGGAGAACCTATGATTCTTTATATTGCTGCACAAGAACATTCTTTAAGAGCATGTTAGCACAAGAAAATGACAAAAAAAAGGAAGATGCACTCTACTATCTTAGTAGAACTCTTAATAGAGCTAAGTTAAATTATTCTCCTATTGAAAAGACTTGTCTAGCATTAATGTTCACTGTTAAAAAGTTATGGCATTATTTGCAAGCTCATACTATCCATTTGATATCCCGACCAGATCCTCTTAAGTATCTTATGTCCAACGCTGTACTTAGTGGAAGATTAACGAAATGGGCTCTTTTGCTGCAAGAGTTTGATGTCACTTATATTCCATAAAAGGCTATTAAGGGACAAGCATGGGCTGATTTTCTAGTAAATCATCATATTCTAGATGATTGGGAATTCTCTAAAGATCTTCCCGATGAGGATGTTCTTTTTATCAAAATTCCTAGGGCATGGAAGTTATTCTTTAATGGAGCTGCATAGCAAAATAGAGCTAGAGCAGGTATTGTCTTCATCACTTTGAAAGGTGATGCATTACCGTATGCATTCACTCTCATTGAAAATTATTCTAACAACGTAGCAGAATACCAAGCTCTGATCATTGGATTAGAGATGGTAATTGATATCAAAGTCACCCAACTTTAAGTGTATGGAGATTCCAAATTGGTCATTCATATTTCAACTATGTGAAGAAACTCATAGAATGGTTTGACAAAGTGAGCCTAGAAAATGTGCCAAGAAAAGAAAATAGATAAGCTGATTCTCTAGCCAGTTTGGCATCATCTCTTGTATTGCCAAATGCTGAAGTAAAGGTTCCTTTGTGTAAACGATGGGTCTTGCTATCAATTACTATCTCTGAAATAGAAGATATCAAATCCAACGTTGTTTTAGTTTATGAAATTGAGAAAAAAGATTGGAGGCAACCGTTGATTGATTATCTAGAGGGTGGTAAATTACTTAAGCATAAAACAATAGTGAAACGTCGAGCTCCTCAATTTATTTACTTCAAGGGTATATTTTATCATTGTTCTTTTAATATAATCTTTCTTTGATGTTTAGGAGAAGATGAAGCATCCAAAGCTCTACAAGAAGCTCATTCTGAAGGTTATGGTGAACATCAATCTAGAGCTAAGTTACACTTTCAAATCAAAAGGATGGGATACTATTAGCCTAGAATGGGATATCAAATCCAAGAAATGTCAAGTTTATTAGTTTCATGCTAACTTTATCCATCAACCTCCTGAGCCATTACATCTAACAGTCTTATGATGCTTGGGGACTTGACTTGGTAAGGCCATTAACTAAGATTTTGATGGAGCATATGTTTATAGTTACGTCAATAGATTAGTTTTCAAAATGGCCAGAAGCGACACCTCACAAAGAAGTGAAGACAGAAACTATTGCAACTTTCATTCGCACTAATATCATTTATTGGTATGGCATAACATGGTACATCATAACTGATAATGGGAAATAATTTGACATGAGCAAATTTTGTGCACAGTTTGGCTTCAAGCAATATCACTCTTCGATGCACCATGCTCCAGCAAATGGATTAGCAGAAGCTTTTAACAAGACTTTATGCATCTTCTTAAGAAAGTTGTTAATCGTTCAAAGAAAGATAGGCACAAAAGGATGGGAGAAGCTTTATGGGCTTATCATACTACATATCGCACACCAACTCATGCTACTCCATATTCGCTTGTTTTATGGTGTAGAAGTTGTTCTACCACTTGGGTGACAAATTCCATCATTAAGGATTGCCATTCAAGAAGGTATTGTTGATGAAGACAATGTGCATTTACGCTTGGAGGAATTAAAAGCCTTAGATAAAAAAAGATTGGAAGCACAACAATGCTTAGAATGCTAACAAGCTCGATTGTCCAAAGCTTATAACAAGAAAGTTAAGCCACGGTCATTTCAAGTTGAAGACTTAGTCCTTGCTATGAGAAAACCCATAAATATCACACATCGCATGGATAACAAGTTTCTTTCAAAATGGGATGGACCATATGTTGTTCAAGAAGCCTATACCAATGGTGCATGTAAGATTGTTTATCAAGATGGTGTTAATGTTGGACCGATTAATGGCAAGTTTTCAAAGCGGTACTCTGCTTAAAACATGATGCTCTTAAGCATGAGCTTAAATTGCACATCCAAACAAAAGGAAAGAGAAAATGCTCGCTAAGTTAAAAATCTCTTATGGAACAACTTAGGAAAAAGTTAGAGCATAAATAAATAAATAAATATATATGAACTATGTTATGACTTGATCTTTCAAAGGTATGTATGCAGCTTGGTGTCATTGCCAAGTTCAGTCAACAATAACAATAAAAAAATAATCTTCAAGTTGATTTATACATACCGAATATGGGTTTGTCTGCAAAGAGTGCTGATCCATTTTAATGTCTTCATCTTCATTGAAAAGAATGACAAGATAATCTTGGCAATCTTTAAAATATAATATGATGACTCTAAAAGTATTATGAAGTCCTATTGCCAAGTGCCTTCCATGGTAATGTGAATATATATACATGGTTATTACTGTGAGTAGCAGCATTCCTTTGTTCTTTGTTAACCAAAAAGAAAAGCATACAAATTCCTCAATAAGTATTTCCTGAATGAATCCTACTTGGTCCATGATCTTGTGCATCTTCCATAACCTAACATAAAGGAATGAAAATAAATGTGTAATTTTAGTTGGTTTCATGTTCGCTTGAGCTTCTTCATCCTTAGAATCAAGCTAATTTTGAGAATAATAGATTAGATACTCATACCATAGAAAAAGACACCTATATCCCATGATTAGTAATTGAGAATGTAAAGGCAGACCGCAATAAGAAAAAATTATAGTAAGAACTTATTTGAAGGTAGCTGTTTCTTATAAATGTATAATGATGCATAAATAGCTTCATATATACTAGTCGATGTCTTTATCTTGATCATTAAGGTATAATGATGTTAATAGCACCATATACGCCGGTAGTCTTCTTTATTCTAAGGCATGTCAAACTTGATCAAATTTGTTGTCTTTACGTGAAGATCAGATGAACCTTTTGTTTTGACATGAAGATTGGATGAACTTGTGGTCTTGACATGAAGATTTGATTGCAAATATTGGGCCTTTGGGAAAAATTGGGAGGCTTGGGAGAGTTCCGTTAACTAGTTTTTCAAGGCAGAAGGAAGAACGAACAATGTCCAAGTTGATTTATATTTATCGGATATGAGATTATCGATGAAGAAATGTAATCCTGTTTCAATATCTTCATCTTCCTTAGAGAAAATAATAAGATACTCTTAAAGATTTTTGAAGTATACCATTGTGGTCCTACAAGAAAGAAATTATGTTTATGAGACGAATATGATGTCGGATATAAACCTTGGGATAGAATTAAAAGTGTTACCTTGATATATAATTAAATCTCCAAGCTGACAAAAATAAAATAAAATTAAAAATAGTTGTTAATACATGAGATAAACGTGATGTTTGTGGTGGCAAATAAAATAAAAGGAAAGTGACAAGATTCATGTATAGATGATGACATGTGAAGCATGATGCATGAAATTTCTTTACCTAGATTACAAGAAAAAAAAAAGAATAAAGAAGAACAGAGACTAAGAGGTAGAAAAAATGTTTACCTCACTTTTGAAGAGATCTTGATTTGGAATTGATGACAAAATTGGGTGGAGAAGTGTTGCTTTTATAGAGAAAATAATGTAGTTCGAATTGGATTAAGATTGGCATTTTAAATAAATAAAAATGCTAAATCCTAGTTGAACTAGGAAATCTTAGTTGAACTAAAATTTGAATTCATCTTGAAATAAACCTGGAATCTAAATCCTGTTCTAAATAAAATAAATTTTGATGAAATATTATCTTTCTTTGGAAGTTCAATTCATAGTTAAATTATATAGAAGATTTATGGTGATTTATTTGGGCAAAGAGTTAAAATCAAGACATGCGGTCATTATAGAAGCACCATTTGAGATGGCTCTTGATGCATGGCTATGACCCCATCAAGAAAATATATATATATATACATATATGTATATATCAAGTCAAAATTAAATTTCTCACTTATCATATATAGGGATCGTGTGGGAATAAATTGAAACTTGCCAATATATTAAGACCAATACAAAGGTGCAAATAAATGTTGGTCTCAAATTAAATTTCAAGACTTGCTCACTTGCTGCACTCAAAAAACAAATTGTGTACGTAAC
Source organism: Adansonia gregorii (assembly GCA_038382025.1). Taxonomy (NCBI): domain Eukaryota; kingdom Viridiplantae; phylum Streptophyta; class Magnoliopsida; order Malvales; family Malvaceae; genus Adansonia; species Adansonia gregorii. Next base: position 7,794 of record JBBYHO010498797.1, read on the forward strand.
CAAGTTTTGAGAGGGCATTTGTAGAAAGAGAAAATTTTGACCAATCACAAACTGTCATATGTAAATTGATATTTCTTTTAATTAAAAAATTATCAATTAAATTCTGCATCAACATGTGCAATTGATTACATCATAAATAGATACTTATCTTTAATTAAATTAAAATTAATTTAAAGATAAATAAAATAGTTTTGTCTCTAATTAAATTTAAATTAATTTAAAGATAAATAAAAAAAAGTTTTATCCCTAATTAAAATAAATTAATTAAGAGATAATTCATCAAGATAAATTTATTAAAGAAGTTATATTCTTTAGGAACCCTTTTTTACTTGGCTCATTGGCACTATAAAAAGGGTCTCCACTAAAGCCATTGAACATAATTCATAAGCCTGAAAAGAAAAAAAGAAGATTTTGAAGATTCGAGTACTCTTAAAATCTCAAGAAGTTTTTTGTCAAGAACGCGAAGAACGCAAAGAACATGGCTCTCGTTCTTCAAGAAGCTGCTCTCCGATCCTGTTCTCGCAACAACAAGGAGATAAATTCTATTTTTCAAGATCAAGTCTAGAAGACCCCTGAAGCAAACTTTATTGATTCAAGATCAAGTTTAGAAGACACTTGGATTGAAGTTTTTATTAAAAAAATAATCGAAGGATTTATTTATTTTGAAGAACATCCAGAGATTGCAAGTCAAGTCCGATAAATCAAGTTGATTTATTTGTCTCCAAATTTTCTTGATCACTTTTCGACACGAAATTTATGTGTACAACTAGTATACGATGAGCCATTTTGCTTGTGAAAGCAAACAACCAGTTTTCATTTGGTTGAAGTATTAAAAGATTTATGGACAACATATAAGTATTGGAGAATAAGTTAGTTAAACTTGATTGTAATGAGACTCCATTTCGTATTGTTACTCAGTCCATGGAAATGTTCTCCTATGCTGGATATATAACTAGTCCTTGGACTTGTGATACCAAATTGTCATATATAACCAATGTTATGGTTTGATTTCATCACAAACATGTTCCAAGAAAGAATTCCAAAAAGGTGATGTTAGTTATAGCATAAACCATGCGAAGGTGGATTAGTGATGCATAAGTGAAGTATGAGAGATATCACACCTACCTTTGGCTCATTTTAATTAGATAAAATTCTTTGGCCAAAGCATGTTGAATTAGGAGAAATTGTTTCTCTAACTTCATAGGGTTAACTACGAGTTGTAATGACTAATATGGATGAACTTGTTCATATACACTACATCATATTCATGATCTTTTTGAGATATTTGGTGAAATGATCATATTACATTGATTGATTTGTCATTGAATGGTTTTGAAAAGGGTCACAATGACTTTTTGATATTTGAGTGGTTATGATGGCTAGTTAGAGGCCACTTTTAATCTATGACTACATGTTAAAGAGATTAACTTATGTTCATTGTCAATATATTGAGAACCTAAAAGGCCACACATAATAGGGCAATAACGTATGAATTAAACAAAGGATTTGATTAAGTATGACTTAATCAAATAAAATGTTTAATATTGATGACTTAATTCAAGTGTTTAATTAAGATGAATTAAGACATGATTAAAATTTGAGAAATTTAAGAATGATGTCTTAATTTTACATGCAGAATAAAGTTATGTTGGGTATTCAAATTTTTGGTTTAGTGTTATTCGATAAAATTGATTAACCAAAAATAGAATTGTTTAACACGAGCAAGTTATTTATGTGAGAATTAAATTCTTGCCCATTAAGTCTTGGTCAAACTAAATCAATGCATGGTGTTATAATTGGTGTTTTGGACTATTCTTATTAAATATATTAACTAAGGATGATTAACTCAACTTAGAATGCTCAATCATTTGGCTTAATGAACTAATAGTTAGTGCCATGGCCCCTATAAGTCCAACAAGAAGTAAAAGAGTAGAACTTCAGGTGGATAATGAGAAGCTTGCACTCTAAGCCATAAAAAATGGCTGACCGTCCTACGTTAGTGCGTTACAGTTGTTGCTCATCTGTGTATAAATATATTGGGTGACTTAGCTAATAATTTAGGGTTCCTAACACTTTGAATACTATGAATTTTTCTTTAAAGAAACCAATCTAGCAAAATATTGTCTCAATGTCTAAACAAGTGTGCCATCACATTCTTGTAAAAATTGCTCTTACCTAAATCCTCAGTTTTTTTTCTTATTTGTGCTAAACCACTATATCCCATATATCTTTATTGTTCTTGACATTCTGAGAAAACAAAAAGATAATACAGCTTTTGATTATGATATGAGAATGAACTTACTAGCATGAGCAAATCACCATACCTTAGAGAAAGTTCCATCAACTATTTTGGAGGGGACTACACTTGTGCTTCTCGTGGTCTTAGAGAGACCTCAAGGTGATTATCTTGTTGGCTTATTCATGCAAAGATCTATTTACTTAAGATTACGATATCTTAAGTAGGTACAACTAGACATTTTATGTAATTTTTTTTTTTAAATTGCTATAGTTTACATGTAAGCTAAGGCCTAATAATCTTAATACAAATCCAAGTACTTGTTTGTTTATTTTTTCACTGTTTTACTTTGATATTTATTTATTTTGCTTATTGTGATATGCAAAGATCGAAGATTAATAAGACATATATACTATATGTGTTAAATGAACATACAAGTAGACCAACAAGTATTATCAAATCTTAAGGCTTTTTGGTTACATGTGAATGGAATGTCAATTTTTTTGTAATTAATCTTTGATTTATGTGTTATTTAGTAGTGTTTTCAAGTTCTCCATGGTAATCTTGAAAATTGATTTCTTTAAAATTTGGATAGAATGCTATTCATAACAATAATCATGTTTAAAATAGTTTAAACGAAGATCATAACATGATTTGATTAATAGAGATTGAGGTTATAACATTTCTTGATGTTTAAGGCATTATGTGATAATTTTAAGTTCAAATTAAAAGCTATTTTTGGAGTTTTTAAAATTAATTTATATGTTTATAAAATTCCAAAATTTGTGTTAAGCTTTTGCCATTAAAAGTTTTTAATTGATTTACTTAAAAACATTTAGTAAAATTGATTTGGGACTTGATTTGGCGCTAATGTAAAAATGAATTTTTTTACATTTTATGGGTTATCTGTAGCCTAAGAGTCCAAATTACTTTACGAAATTATTCCATATGCTTGATGAAATTTTGGATAGTCTTATAGGTGAATATGATTCATGAATTTAGGCTTGAAAACCCCTGGAATAAAGCTAGATTAATGTAACAATAATTGCTGTACAAATCTTTCTTATTTATAAGGTGCATTGCTCCATCATATAATTGCGTATTGGGGAGGCCGTGGATTCATTTTGTATGGGTAGTACCATCATCGTTGCATCAGAAGGTAAATTTGTTAACAAAAACAAGGTTGTTAGTATCAAAAGAGAGGAAGATGTTATTGCTGCTAATTTTACTGATGCCTTATATATCTAGCCTAATGAGGATGTCCGTAAATCCTCTTTTCATTCCTTTAAGTTTGTCAATGCCACTTATGTTAAAAAAGGGTTGCCAATGGTTAAGCCTCATTTATCAAGGAATACCTATATGGGTCTTGAGTTGACAAACAGCAAGGGTGCCAGAGCTAGAAAAAGGACTTGGAAAATGCCTTCAAGGAATTGCTAAAGTTTTGCAAGTGGTTAACCAGATTGACAAAAGAGGTTAAAGGTTTATGCCTAATGTGCAGCAACAAAGAAAGCAAGCTTAAAAAAACCATGAAAAAAGGATGGCGCATCTATTAGGTCAAGACTTGGGATATGAACCAATGTCATTTACACCGCTACAAGAAAGTTTCCATAAGGGAGGATGTATGAATCCAAATATTGGCTTTGACAATATTATGCTCATACTAAACAAGACATTTGGGGATTTCTTTATCCACGTGATTGATAAGCCATGAACATCAATAAAGGACCATGAGGCTATTTCGTGCCCTCTAAGATTTGTTCCAAGTGTTTGGATAATGAGATTCCTCTGCTATTTAAGTTTGTTTCAAAATGATGCTATGAACTAAACGTACATGCTTCTGCCCAAAAGTATTGTAGGATCTTTTGTATGTATCTCCTTTTATTAAGTATTATTAATAAAAATGATAAATCATTATGCATTTCAACTCTTGTACCTTATTTCCATTCTTAAGCCTTTCTCGACATATTTTTACACTTATACTGTTCTTTTTCCATGTTTTTAGGTACCTAGATGAAAATAACAGGAATACCTTTGCTGAGATTTTGAAAATCAATTTTAAGCAACTAATCTACGTTGGCGAGGTCAAGCCTGAAAGGGATTTTAAGCAGAATCCCTACCGCTAGATCTCTTGAGGTTAATCAAATAAGAAGAAAAAAATCTTGCCTCATAAAGAACCTATTAAAACCATAAACCCATAATGGAGAAAGATTAAAATGAGGTCAAGATTGGAACCTTCGTAAACCCGTCAACTAGAACCACACTAATGAACCTTCTCAAAAAATACTGAGATGCATTTGCTTGGTCCTACCAGACATGATTGGTTTGGACACCTATTGGTCCATTGACTCCTTTTAAAACTTGAACATAAGCCCATACGACAAAAGTTCAAGAGAATGAACTGAAGATGTATCTTGAGATCAAAAAAGAAATGAAGAAGCAATTTAAGGCCGAATTTCTCAAAGTAGCTAAGTATCTCTAATAGGTTACCAACATTGTTCTAGTTCCTAAAAAGTATGCAAGGTATGGATGTGTGTAGATTACAAGAATTTAAACCGAGCCAGACCTAAAGATAACTTGCCTTTGCCTTACATTGACACTATGGTAGACAACACCACTAAACATTCTCTATTTTCATTCATAGATGGATTATCAAGCTACAATCAGATTAAAATGGCCCCTAAGAATATAGACAAGACTATTTTTGTAACCATGTTTAGCATTTTTGCTAAGATTATGCTCTTCGAACTCAAGAATGCCAAACCAACTTATCAAAGAACAATAGTGACGTTTTTCCATGACCTAGTACACAAGGAGATAGGAGTCTATGTTGATAACATGATTGCTAAGTCACCAAAAAAGAGTGAACATTTGCCAATTTATGAAAACTCTTCAAATGATTGCGTAAATACCAGCATAAATTGAATCTTACTAAATACACCTTTGACGTCACTTTCGATAAACTATTGGGTTTTATTATGAGCGAAATGGGGATAAAGTTTGACCTTGACAAAGTCAAGGCCATTTAAAATCTACCACGGCTTCATACCCAAAATGAGGTAAAAAATTTTCTAAGGAGATCAAACTATAGCTGATAGATAGATGTGATCCAATTTTTTGGCTACTTTGAAAGCAAAATCCTGAGAATGGAATGAACATTGCCAAGAAGCCTTTGACAAAGTCAAACATTACCTCTTAATCCTACAAGTACTTATAGCCCTAATACGTAATCGGCCTTTGATCCTATACCTAGCAATTTGCAATGATTACTTAGTACTGGAAACACTCTGTTGTGCTCTAGTATAGACTACTCGAAGACTAAGACAGTACATGCTATACCACACTACATGGTTGATCGCTAAACTCAAACCCATCAAATACTTGTGCGAGGCCCCTACTTTGTTAGGGAGATTGGCCAAGTGGCAAGTCTTACTCTTTGAATTTGATAATGTCTGTGTAAACTAGAAAGCCATTAAGGGTAGTGTGACAGTCGACTTCTTGGCCAGCTGAATGGTAGTAGATTTTGAACCTTTGAAGTTTGAATTTCCAAGTGAAACCTAATGTGCATATCCAAAACAGAGGATACTTCCAATTACACTAAGTCTTGGAAGATATATGGAGCTTATGCATTGGGCATGGAATCAGAGCAATCTTGACCACACCATATGAAAATTACTAACCTTTCACCACTAGATTAAACTTCTATTATATCAACAAAATTGTTGAATACGAAGCCTACATCATGAAACTCTAAGTTGCCATATAAAAGGGCATTAAAACTCTATAAGTATTGGGGATTAATCCCAATAATCTATTAGTTTCAAGGAGACTAGAGATCCGGGATACTAAGTTAATTTAATATGGGAACTAATCTCTGAATTAAGACAACATTTCAATGAAATCAGCTTTGAAAACTTGCCTTGAAAGGAAAATCAAATAGCTGATATTTTAGAAACCCTAGCCTCAATGTTCAAAGTGAACCAAGAGTCAAAGTTCAATCATATCCAGATGAGTATCCATGAAGCTCCAGCATGTTGCCAAAATATAAACAAGCAAAAACTTGGTACAAAACATTTTCCATTACATCAGGGACCAATAGTATGCTAAGCATGCTACCATAATTGAAAAAAGAAATATTTGAAGAATTGTTGCGATTTTGTCCTGAATGATGAGATCTTATATAAGAAGGACGAGATTAAGTAATACTTTATTGTGTAGAAGCTCTCAAAGCTAAAAGAATCTTAGAAAAAGTCCATGAGAGAATCTACGATATGCATGCCAATGGATATCAAATGACAAAACAAGTTATGAGATCAGGTTATTATTGGTTGACCCTTAAGAAGGATTGTATCGATTATGCCTAAAAATGTCATAAGTGCCAAATCTACATGGATAAAGTCCATGCCCTGCAATCACCTTTGCATGTTATGATAACCTAATTATCCCTAATGCCTTTTAAAAAACCTGATTTATCCTGGTCATTATCAATTACTTTACCAAGTAGGTAGAAGTGGCTTTATACAAAAATGTCACCATATTTACTTTGTGCAAATTTCTACAGTGAGACATCATTTACAAATATAGGCTTCCTGAATAAATCATTACAAATAATAAGCACAACTTGAAAAACAAAATGATGCAAGTAGTTTACTGTCAGTTTAAAATTCAACATCATAACTCAGTCCTGTACCATCCAAAAATATATAAGGGGTTGAAGCAACAAATAAGAACATCAAGAAAATAGTTGAACAAATGGGTGAAACTTATAAAGACTAGGGTGAAAAGCTATCTTTTGCACTACACACTTACTGCATAGCAGTCTGAACTTCTAACAGTGCTACCTTGTTTCCCTTAGTCTACGGCATGGAAGTTATTTTACCCATCGAGATGGAAATCCCCTCATTCAAGGTCTTAAGGGAATCACAACTTGAAGAAGCCAAATGGGTCAAGTACTAATACGAGTAGCTCAATCTCATTGAAGAGAAAAGGATGAAAGTTATCTGTTATAGGAAAATGTACCAAAAGCATATAATGAGAGCACATAACAAAAAGGTCCACCCTCATCAATTTCAAGAAAGTGAACTAGTGCTTAAACAAATCCTCCAAGTCACAAAGATGCTCAAGGCAAATGAACCCCAAACTAGGAAGGACCCTACGTAGTGAAAAGCGATTTTTTTGAAAAAAAACCTTGATTTTAATTGACATGAATGGCAATGACTTGCCCAACCTGATCAACTCTGATTTTTTCAAAAAAGTACTATGCCTAAACAAAAAAACAAAACAAAACAAAACAAAGAATAGAAGAAACCCTAGATGAAAATTCAATAAAGGCATTTAGGGAAACAAACGGATTTAAGTTGAAAACTTGAAAAAGTAACTTAAGTGACTAAACATCTATTTACCCAAACATAATTAAATCCAAACTATTATCAGCTAGATCATCGTTACTTATCCTATTGATCTATTATGACCCAAACACCAAATCATAATCTGAATCATCAACATACTCTAACTTACATTACCAAACCTTATTTGTACTCAAACCTAAGGGGGAAAAGGTGGCGCCTACCCAAGTTAAGGGTAACCATCACATCTCAGGGTTATTAAAAGAGTCTTTTCACATGTCAAACAATACCGTAATGTGACCTAGTGCTTAAACAAATCCTCCCAAGCCACAAATATGCTTAAGACAAATGGACCATAAACTAGAAAGGACCCTACGTAATGAAATGCACCTTTTTCAAAAAAAAAACTTGATTTTAATTAAGATGGATGGCAATGACTTGCCCAACCTTATCAACTCTAATTTTGTTAAAAAATACTATGCCTAAACAAAAGAAAAAACAAAATAAAGAAAAGAAGAAAACCTAGATGAAAACTCAATAAAGGCATCCTAGGAAACAAATCGACTTAAGTTAAAAACTTGAAAGAGCAGCTTAAGTGATCAAAGATCTATTTGCCCAAACCTAACCAAATGCAAACTATATCAGCTAGATCATCATTGGCTTATCCTATTGATCTACCATGCCCAAACACCAAATCATAATTTAAACCACTAACTTACTTTAACTTACCTTACAAAACCTCATTTTCACTCAAACCCAAGGGGAAAGGGTGGTGTCTACCCAATTGAAGGGTAACCATCACATCTTAGGGTAATTAAAAGAATCTTTTCATGTGCCAAGAAAAATCTACTCTTAACCATTTTTATATATCTAAAAAATTTTCATAAGTTATACTCTTCTTTTTTAAAAAACAAAATGCAATCACTTTTTTCCCTTCCAATTCTTTCTGACCTATCTATATTCGACATTGCATTATCTTTATCATTTAATTGGTAATACCTAATAGATGGACAAAACTGATAATAAGATTTTCTAGTATTACTTTGAATAAGATAAAAAACTTTACAGGAATTTTGTTTCATGTCCGTAAATTAAGAATGAACCTTAGAACCACAGTTGATCTTGCTCGTAGACCTCTCTATTTTGAAAATATATTCAAAACCTTCTTCCTCGTAAACCTTACCCGAAAGATAGAATCATAAATCTATTTTTCATCTTTTTATCAATAGTACCTTAAAAGTTCAAGTTTGTCAACCTAGACTATCAAAAGCATCCTTCCAAACCAAATCAAAATGATGAGTTTACCGATCTTGCTAGCAAACTTAACCAATATTTGGATCCCAAACATAAGCTAATTAGGCTTAAAAATCTTTTTTCAAATTATAGGTCATCTATACCCTTGAAGAACAATTTTAACCATTCAAAGCCTCTAGACATCAAAAGCAAGATTAGTGAACCCCAGGATAAGAGGACTCTCGATTAAACCCTTCCGCAATCGATCTCTGGATTAGGCTTCTAAAAGTTGTCACATTTGCATCCTCATAAATCAACCACACAACAAACATTTTTCAAGTGCAAATTCCTGATTCTAATAATCAAACTAGAAAAAACCATAAGCATATATCCCTATTTTGGAAAGATCTAGAAGGCTCTAGGTAAGAACACCTAACCTTGCAAGCTTAGAAATTAAAAAACCATCCAGGTAAGGTATCTAAACTTACATTCCATTTAGTTCATAAAGAACTGGAGGCTTACTTCTTTTAGTCCATAAAAAGTTGGACGCATATCCCCTATAGTCCATAAAAAGCTAGACGCATATCTTTTTAGTTTAGATGCATGGTCCCTTTATCCACAAAGAGCTAGGTGCCAATCTAGTTAATCCATAAAAAGCTGGGCATTAGTCGAGTCAGTCCACAAAGAGATGAGTACCAATAGAGTCTGTTCATAAAGAACTGGGCATCAATCTAGTAAGTCTATAAAAAGCTAAGCACCAACTGAGTCAGTCCATAAAAAGTTGAGCACTGATAAAGTCTATCCCCAAAGAACTAGGCACTAGTAGAGTCTAGCCATAAATAGCTAGGCATTGATAAAGTTTGTCCATAAAGAGTTGGTCATCGATAAGGTTTGTCGACAGAGTGCTGGGCACTAGTAGAGTCTGTTCATAAAGACCAAGCCAAAAATAAAGTCAGTCTACAAAAAGTTAGGCACCAATTGAGTCTATCCATAAAGAGTTGTATACTAATCGAGTTTATCCATAAAGAGCTGGGCACAAATCAAGTCTGTCCAGTAAATGCTGTACACCTATCAAGTCAAAGTCCACATCATCTGGTGCTTATTTAAAGGGTTTAAATCATAAAAAGCACAAAAGCTTAGTAAGAAGGCTAAACCCTACAAACTCAGTTAGATCTATCAAAATAGCTACCAATATACTGTATCCATAGTGATGAAATATTAATTAAATCTTATATTTACAGGCAGTTAAGAAGCATCATCTCACACTAAAAAATAGTGTCTATTTGTCTTTACCTTGTTTATGACACTCACCAATGACTAAAAAGGGGCAACTGTGGACATCTCATTTTGTTTGGGAGGTTATTGTTCAAGACACCATTAAAGTTATTTATATGACCATGGATCTATTCCTTATCTTTTTTAGCCTAAGTGAAAGGTTCAGAGAGTCAAATGTGCGTAAATTTCATATTTTTGCATAAATGTATTGATACATGGACTTTATCTAATGATACAAAGCCGTCATCAAAATTTAAAATTTCATAAGTGTATCGATACAAGTAGAGCTTATATTGATACATTTGCATAACGTATAAATACATGGGTTAAATGTATCGATACGAAGCTTGATAATAGCTAAAATTTAATTTTGGATAAAATGTATTGATACACAAATAATGGTATTGATGCATTCTGGGAATGTGTTGATACAATTCTCATTGTATTGATACATTCTAGGTTCCTACCAAAATGTATTAATACATCTCAGTATTTTTGCCTAGTTCGTACCATTTTTCAGTCCTTATACTATTTAGCTTAAAATATGATTTAAGCATATTTTTGGTACCAAAAATTATTAAAATTCATACTATGCTTTAACATTTGGCTTATGATTGGATTTTAACAAATTTTAAGGCCTACAATCACTAAAAATGAGGCATTGTCATGAAATATTTGATTTGTTAGAGGGCATACTTGGTTTGTCTCAATGTTCCAAACTTCTTCAACTCCCTACTCCATTATTCTACTTACCATAAACAATCAAAATAAAGATGTTGAGCATAGTACCTGGAGCTGTTACCAAGTACATGGAGGAAAACTGTAGGCAATGCCCTTATCCTTGGCTCTTAAACCTTTGGCTGAATATGTCATTATAAAAAGGGCCAATTTTGGCTTAGTAAAACACTGTTAGATTGAAAACACTCTTTCTATTTCGTAGCTCTTTCTTGAGCCCTCCAAAACCTTTATTCCCTATTTCTTTTCATTATCAAACTCCCTTTCGTCCATATTATGACCAAAACCTCTTTATTTTCACCTTTTTCTTGCTAATCAATAGTAAAAAGAGGGAAGAACTAAGCTACAAGTTGTTGCTTCTAGTAAAGTTTGAAGACCAAATTTTTTTCACTTTGCTTCAGTTATTTTTTATTTTCAGCATTTGTATCATTTTAGTGATCCATTCATGTCCCCATGACTATCTTGGTACTCCCATACATTTTTGTAGCCTTAGATGTGATAGTCTTAGGTTTTTAATGACCTTTTGATGTTTTAATGTTGCTTAGATGACTAAACATGCCAAGTTTCACTTTTGCCAAGAAAACAACCCTTATTAATGCATCTTTGTCATGTTTTGTTCATTTTCACACGCTCAATACATGTTTGAATCTTTATTCTAACATGTTTTGAGTATATTCATGCATTTTCTTACATTTTTGATAAGTTTTATGGAATAAAAATGCCATCTTGAAAATTTCAGCATGCTTCCTTTTTGGTTAAACATGTTCATATCATCATCCATGGCATGATTCTAGATGTTATTGATGAGGTTAACATCACATGCATGTTATTTGCTATTATCTTGCATTTTTACCATCTTTTCCATGTTAAAATATCATATTTATTTGTTTGAATATGTTTTCTATGTCCATCTTCACATATCTTACATCTTGTTCCTCACTTTTTTTTTCAAGATGTTTGCTTACTTATTACAAAAATCTAATTCGAAAAACCCCAAGGTAAATTTATGTTACCTTTAATAAATAAAGAATAACATGGATTTAATGTTTTTACCAAATTGGTCCTCTAATCTTTTGGATAAATCAAGTTTCTGTGTTCAAATTCATGGTCAAATGAAGTTGAACATTTTCATTTACAAAATAAAATAGCCTTTTACTTGTTTTAAAATGTTTATGCCTTGATTTTGAGCTTAACACCCTTATGTGACATTGTTAGCATTTTGTTTCATCATTTTAAGCTACTTGGGATTATGTAAATGAGTTCACAAAGCCTGTGTCAATCTCTCTTATAGTCACAGACATTTAGATGTTCATGGCCTAAGTTTAATCTAAAGAAACCTAAGAAAAATGAAATATTCTCCTATTTTTGCAATGATAGCACTGTAGTTTTGACTTAAAAAATCATTCTTGAACCTATATATATTTATATAATTTTATAATATTTTTATCTTAAAGGGAATCAAATTACCTTTCCATCTGTATCATTTTCCCTTTAATAATTTTGAATGAAAGATTTATGGTTTTTTAAACTAATGCTATCTGAAACCCTTAGAATTAGCGATTTGCATTCTGTTTGGTCCATTTCAGCCCATTAGATGATTTTTATGAATTTTCGAAATATTTTGTTAAAACAATTTCATGAAATTCCTTTTCTAAAATGGTTTTTTTTTTTGTGATTTAACGATTCCGTATAAGTCGATAATGATTTTTTAAAATTTGTTGCACCTTTTCCCCTACACGTGCTATCAACATCGCATGATCCAGATTTAAAAATTAATTCCACCTAGAATGTGTTTTTTTTCGATTCTTGAAACATTTTTATGTTAATCCTTGTTGAGTTAGCTGTCTAAGGATACCTCATTTACCCCTTGAAGCCTTCAGATGAAATTGAAATGAATTTGGGAATGCAAATAATGTGATGTTGTTTGCTGTTTTCAATTTTAGATAAAAATTATTGAATTTCTCCCGAATCATCATTTTTAGGCATTTGGATCCCTTGAGACGAGTTTGAATAATCCCCTATGAAGTTAAGTACTACAATATAAGTTCTTTAGGTTCAGATCAAGGCTAAAACAAAAAAAATTCAATTTTAGTTTTCCTTCAAGTCAGTGGTTTTATTTACTTAAATGCCTTTACTAAAAAATATATATTCCTTTTCTCCAAAACAATTATTAAAATTTATGTCTTTGGGATACTTCAATCCCACTTTTGCAAATTTCATTCAAATTAACAAAAAAGACCCACTAAAATTTTTGTCTTCGAGGATACTCTAACCTTACCTTCTGAGGGGATACTCTAACCTTATTTTTCACTCAAAATTTCAAATTTTCTCTTCCTAGACCTCTCGAGGTCTTTTAATCAAAATCTTCTTTTGATTTGTATTTAAAATTTTTACCATTGGAGATACCTTAACCCTATCATTTGGGGGTATACTATAACCTCACTTTTCATTGGGGATACTCTAACCTCATCATTTGAGGGTATACTATAACCTTGCTTTTCATGCAAAATCCAAATATTTCTCCCTCCTAGACATCATAGGCCTTTTAATCAAAATCTTTTATAACTCAAAGCGACCACTAATCCAAATACGACTCATAATTGTCATGCTGATTATTCTTCAATAATCGAAGATAATTACGAGATACATTTCGATAATCTCTCTTTTTCATGCTTTTGCATGTTTATTTTTATGCATATTATCATATTCTTTTTGTCTTACTAACATGCTTCCTTTTGTGATGTTCATTATGCATTCAAATTATTTCTAAATTGTTTTATAAAAATTATACTGCAGTGTTTCATGTCAATATCTCTTTCGTGCTTGACATGGAATATTTGACTTTTGAAATTAAATCTAGAGATCATTTTTGGTCAAAAAACCTATATGTTCCCTGCCTCATGGGGTGCATACAAGATTCAATTTTTAAAAAACTTAGGTTTATTATTTGGCACAAAATTCATGTATAAAAGGGGATTATATTGAAATAATGATAAACCAAAATCAAGGGAACTGAAACCAATGTAAAACATGGCTAACAATTACCAATTTTAGGTGTCATGGGGATGTTCGTACTTCTTCACACTTAACCGACTTCCTAATCCAACCAACAAATCTTAGTCGATATTTCAAGTTTCATAACTCAGAATATTGACTTAAATAGGCATTAGCCAAAAATGATCAATGGCAATTCTAAGTTTACGGCTATTTTTGTGGTGCCCATCCAAGACTAGTTAGATTCAATGGTCTTTCCCCTTACTAATATCTTATTGCACCTATTTCAAATCTTGATCAAGGGATAATCCAGGCATTTTCTTTAAGTTGTGCACGTCATCCTAGTGATCGGGGCACGTCGTGATAGTATGAAATTGCATAATAATCCCTAAAACATAGAAGATAAATAAATGGCTTAAAATGCATAAATTTGCATAATAATCCCCAAATGCATGACAAATGACTTAATGGCCTAAAATGCATGAAATTGTATAATAGTTCCTAAATGCATGGAAAATACCTTAAATTACCTAAAATACATAAAATTGCATAATAATCCCTAAATCATGAAGAATCACTAAATGGTCTAAAAATGCATGAGATTACAGAAATGGTCCTAAATGATAGCAAATTGCTAGAATGACCCTAAAATGCATGAAATTACATACGTGATCTTAAATCATGGCAAAATTACTAGAATGAACCTAAAATGTAAAAAATGAGATAAAGGTCCTAAGTCATGTAAAATGACTAAAATCATGCTAGAATTCATGAAATTACGTAATAATACCTAAGATTTGAAATTCATAGTAATCTTTAATAATACATGGAATGACATAAAAATCTTTAAAATGCTTGGAATGACAAAAAAGTTCCTAGATCATGAAAAATGACTTCAATATCTCTAAAATGCATGAAATGATATAATAATTTCTAAATCATAGAAAATTATTTAAATGTACCTAAATGCATGAAATGACATAGTAATCTTTAATGCATGAAAACATTGTGGAAAAGTTACAAAATGGTCAATTAGGTTTTCTAGCATAACAAATGCACCCATAAATATTTTATTTCACCAATAAAAGTACAAGTATAGTACAATACTTTATTTTTACTCTTAGAACACCATATTAACATGAACATATCTAGAGTTACTAATATCAATGATGATATTGCCATAATCAAAATATATTAAAGGAAAATGGATGGACATGTGAATCATGATAATAACATATGAAAATACCATAAAATCCATGCACATATATAAAATGGAAATAAAAATGTAACGTTGGATAGCTAACAATTGCAAGAACAAGACAATCAGCATAATCAAAAAAAGCATAAATCATGCTAACTTATTTTTGAAATTTATAAAAACAAGTTTTCTTGATGGGAAATTGGTTTTTAAGAAACTTTTTAACAAAAATCAGCAAAGAAAACCAAAAGAAAACATTAGAAGATCAGAGCTCAAGATTTGGCCATAAACATGGTTTTTACACAATTGGCTTAAAGCATTACTTAAGGATGGTCTAGGATCATCAAGCTCACATAATATGAGGAGATAAATTAGTAAGAACAAAGTAGAAAACAAGAAGAGAAATCACCTTGGGTCAGACTTGAAGAAACTTTATTTTTTTCTTTTGTTTTTTTTGTTTGTCCTTTTTCTTTTACGATTTTCTTTAGATATGAACCATCGTTTTCTCTGATTTTGGACATCTAAGATGATTAAAAACCTCCGCTATTTCATTGCTTGGCATCTCTATGCATTTTCATTCACTTT
>JBBYHO010498808.1:2532-23390 GCA_038382025.1 Adansonia gregorii
AAAATAAGCTTCTTGGACTTGTTAGAATATAAAAATGGGCTTATTGGGCTTGTTGGAAAGTTAATGGGCTTATCAGGCACATTAAAAGAAATTGACGGGTTTTAAGGCCCATTCAATGGAAAAAATAAATTTTGGCCCATTAAAGATAAAATTAATAAAATTTTCATTTAAAAATTCTAAAAAGAACTTTTTAGATATTTCAT
Organism: Adansonia gregorii; assembly: GCA_038382025.1. Classification (NCBI taxonomy): domain Eukaryota; kingdom Viridiplantae; phylum Streptophyta; class Magnoliopsida; order Malvales; family Malvaceae; genus Adansonia; species Adansonia gregorii. The sequence continues at coordinate 2,736 of JBBYHO010498808.1, forward strand.
CTGTAAAGAAAAGGGAACTAAAAATTTTAAACTTATAAAATTTTACGAGAAAAAGTCTTTTTGAAAGAAAATTGCCATTTGAAAAATGCAAAACTCAAAAAATAAATTAAATTTTTAAAAATTAATTTAATATAAATTTAATGAAAATATTTGAAGAATTTTAAAAATTATGAACTCAGAAAAATTCAACCAAAAAATTTATGAAATAGAAAAGTCTGTATTTAGAAACAAAAAAAAATCCAAAAGTATGTTCAAATTTTATAAAAATGAATTAAATTCAACACGTGAATCAAAATATTAATTCATAAAGATAAGAAAGATGAAAACTTGAAATGTGGAACAATTTTTACCAAGAAAAATTTCAAAAGCACAACACTCATGATATTGTGAAAAATTCAAATTTAATAAATAAAATATATAAATTAATACCTTAAGATATAAAATGCCAATATAATTTTTTTAATATTATTGATTTTTTGGAGTGCATATCGACATAAAATACCACACAAGTATCGATAAAAATATATGATTATCAACTTTCCAAATTTTACAAACAATTCTTCAAAAATTTCAAAAAATAAAAAATTTGATTGTGATATCATCTACAGAAATCAATTGCAAAATTTCTCAAGTATAAAGTTAAAAACTAATTTCTTACCTTGATATTCATCTTTTTTATCTGAGATTTGTTCTCTAAAACCCTTAAAATGATGATTTTTCTGTCAAGTGTGCACACAGCCATTTAGATATGGTCAAATTGGTCATAAAAATTTCAATTCACCTGAAAGAAGTCTACCCTCAGCAGGTAGTTGTTAAGTTCTTGGTCTTGAATTTTTTGGATCGATAGGGAAAGAGCTCAAACAAAATTAGGTGTCAATAGTTTTGTCTTATATGTTAGTATATTTTTATATCAACTTGCTATGTTGGAATTGTTGTAAATTTCGTCATGTATGGCTCAGCCATATATCAAGGGTCATGGCTGAAACAATGCATGTTCTGATTAAGTCTCATTGTTTTATGATACAGCTTCTGTTTTATTAGAAACACAAATTATTTGTCCTTGGCTTTGACAAGTTTTCTTTGTTTTCTTAATAAATAGAGGATATATCAAAAAAGAAATCTCATCTATGTCATTTTATATAGCATTGTGATATTTATCTACATTCCTCTATTCAACGTGATGGTTCTGTCAAGATTGAGTTGAGGTTAACATCGGACGAAGTAATTATATTATATCAATATTAGGTGTGAACTCTGAATCCAATAACTTATGAATTGAATCGGGCTGCAGGCGTGGATAATTAGGGCCAACTAACAATGTCCTCTTAACAATTATAGCCAACTGAGATTAAACATTTACATATTTAAGTATTATTTTTCTGAATACAACTATTCACCTGATTTTTCTAGGCATAAAATTTTTGCATATATATTCTTAAAGATTAGCTCTTGTTTATTCTTCAATCAATCTTAATATTTTTATTGCGATTTCAATTTGATTTTATTTATCAGTTCTCTAAAAAAATATGTAATTGGTTTTTATCCCTTGATTAAAATCTATTATGTAAAAAAAGAAGTCATCAAAGATAAATAACGTCAAAACTATGAATATCTTCGGATATATATTTTTGCAACATTATCTGGATAATCCCTGATTAATGTCATTTTTCAAAATTTACTTTTCTTTGCTTATTTTCCTTTGATTTATGCTTAAATACTAGACTTCCCACCATGTCTCGTCGAGGAATATATGCAGAATTTCAAAACTCTAGCAATTATTCAAATCAAGGGACCTTCAGAGGCGCATCCCGTACTCATATTTATCTCAATTTGTTGATACTATATTCTTTGTTATGACCGCTTCGTGACGTGGGTTCAAAGTTTTGATCTGATATGATTGTTCATTAGGATTGTGGTGTCCTAGTTTCATCTGATGATTATCCTAACAGGTGCTCTTTTTTTCATGGGTGTTAAATTTGCCCAGCGGAGGTTCGGATGCGAGTTGCTTGCTCTTCGTCGAGTTTGGAGTGGCTGTAACTATGGGGTTTTGCTTTTTGTCCCATCTGTCTTGATGTTTGTGCTTTTGGCGTAGTGGTGATGCGGGTGCTTATTGGATGGGAGCTTTTGCTTATAGGAATGATTGGTTGCATATTCTTGATATGGATCTGGGCTTGCTGATTTATTTACCTCTAGATAGTCTTGTCCTATGGTCTAGCTTGAAAGGTATAATCTTTTTCTTCAAAGGGCCTTATCTTGACAACAACTAACTTGGATTTGGCTTGGTGTTTACTGGCATATTCTGAAGTTTTAAAGGGTGTGCTATTTTTGTGCGCTGGATCGTTATTTGTAATTTAAGTTTATTTGTTAGATGTTTTACTGAAATTTAAGGACTGCTTTTATAAGCATATTTGTTGTGATGCTTTGATTGGATTCATTTTTTGACTCTTTTTGTATTAATAAAATGTCTTTGGCTTAGCAAAAAATAAATAAATAAATCAAGGGGCCACTAAAAAACCATAGAAAATGAAAATAGTTCGAAGGAATGAGAACATTGTGTCTCACTAATGGCTGGGCATAGTAACAGGCTGCAAGGTTATCTGCCTTCTTACTACTAAATAAGCTTAGAAAATAATTTTTTTTCTTAATATTGTCTTAAAATATGATAAACTCATTATATGCAAATGAGAGATAAATAACCAATGAATAACTTTGAATCTTTTTAGTGGATGGCGCAAATGTGTATGTATATATATGTGGTATGTTATTCAAACAATGCGTGCTATGTGTATATATTTGGTATACTATTCCAAACAATATTTGATGACTGCATTTACACAATCTCAATTCCAAACCCACAGCAAAAACCACCCATTCAATGACCAAATTGCCTAAAATTAATAGATAAAGACTTTTCTTACATGGTTGAAGAAGGTTGTTTTCATTTGCTTAATTCAAGCCCTGGATTGATTTAGGGGATAACTTTTATATAGGGTTATAGATACTCTAATAATTTCCCCTTATTTAAAAAAAAGATTTAAGTGCAGATAGAAAACCATGCATGATGTAAGTGCCAATAGCTTGAACCTCCACTTAGTGTTTTTAGCAATCTCTGCTCTAAAGCCAATATTGAATTAAGTCTTGAACTAAGGTTGCTTTAGCGAAACAAAGTATTGCATCACACACATAGAACTCCAGTGGTCTGCCATGAGCTTCTTCAGTCAAACATTATGGCCGTGTGCTTATAAAGATCGTTCTAGAGAATAAGTCCAATTTCTCATAAGAACCGACCTCACTTCTACACTTGGATAGTTTAAGCTATTAGGGGTGCTCTCGTAATTCTGCATCCCACTCAAACTAGCTATAGACCTCATTAAGAGTATATGTATACTTGACCTCCATTACTATTATAGGATACACGCACTGCATCATAGGGAGGAATTTTTTTTTTTAATTTTAAATGTGCATGTCATCAAACCACTTTATGATTTGGTTTTCACTTTGAACCTAATTCTTAGGATTTCCAATCACTAGGCAAGGTATCCTTGTAGTTGGTTTTTATTCTTGTTTGGGCTTTAATCCCATCTCCCTCGACGCTATCCAAATCTTTTCTCTAGCTAGAGCTTTTGTCAAAAGATCTGGAAGGTTGTTGAATACGGTCAACAGTAATGGTACTAGTAATTATACGAGATCTCCCATAACTATGTTCACTCCTTATAAATCTAGATTTTTTATTGTAATATTTCTTACTAACTCTCCTAATAATAGCAATACTATCACAATGGATTAAAACAAGTGGTATTGGTTTCTTCTGTATTGGAATCTCAAATATAAGATACGATAACCAACCTCCTTCTTCACTAGCTAACGCCAACGAGATTAAACAATTTAGCCCTTAGAAAATTGATCCTTTAAAGAGAATACGAAGAAGACCCATTGGTTGACAAGGATTTCTGCTAAAACTAGACCCGGAACTTATTTTCTCGGCAATCAGCATATAGTTGACTCTGGTGTCCGATGAGTATCAGTCTCAAAACTGAAAGATATCTGTTAAATTACTATTTCCTAAACTCAGTAGCATGTGGCAGGTAAACTTATAAAAGCATTGAGTGACCCTGGTTAATCATGCGGACTAGATGCCTCAAAATAAACGTGAAGGAATCTGTGAAAATGAGTGAAGGCGAAGCAATGATGCTGAACGTATGAAAGACCAGAAATTGATATTTTGCGGGCCCAAGGATCAGGTTGGAGGTTGCAAAAAAAAAAAAAAGAAAAAAAAAAAGCTTAACCATGGACCGAGCTTTTTAGCTGTTCAACAATGACATCCTCAAACCTTTCCACTTTACACGGTCGAACTTTGTTCTCGTATATCTTTTCCTTTTGTGCAAAGTGCAAAGTGCAAAGTGCAAAGTGCAAAATGCCATTTGCTTTTCCTTAAGGTTCTACTGTCAGTGCACACTTCACTTCCGAATATTTCCCCTTTCTCTTTCTTTCTTAGCTTCTCTGAACACATGGAAGATATGCCTCGCTTGTTCTGGAGCTGAAGAGCATTTATTGTTGGTTGAGAGGCAGTAACATTGAACGCATCATGGAAAAATCTTGAAAATTTAGTTGCGCCTGCGAAGTTTTGCTGCTTTTCTATGTGCATGCTGTGACATTCAACTTGTGTTCATTTGAGGGATATGTTAAGGAAAATTTTATCAGTTGTTATTGGACATCCATCCAATTCTTTTTTTTTTTTGGGCTGATGACAGATATTTTGGCTTATATTTCACCATAATCTTGATGGCATAACGGTTGAACAAAAAAACATGAAGCTAAAGCCAATGCTTGCTTATTAGAGGAATTGATCAAAGATGCATGTGACTTGAACATATGAACAGAAGCATGCTCAGGCTAGAATACTACAAATTGTATGTTGAGAGGGTATCACTATTTTGGGTAAAGTGATAGTCCCTTTACAATGCTATATGTTTCTTTACATGTAGCTGAGCTTTGTTGCCTTTAGGCATATTCCTCGGAAAGTGGAAAAAAAACGCATCATTTATCAAGGATCAGAAATAGCCTACGTTTCTTTTGTTGAGTAGCTCCTTGAAGTTGGCTTATAATTCTACTCAAGACCAAAACCCCGGACGCCTTCAACGAAGGCTGAGAACTGACCAGTCGACATCAATACCCTCTGGCCATCCACTATCCGAGTGGGTGACAGTACGGATCATTAGCGAATATAATCTTGGTCGACATGCTGACTGTTCCGGGAGAAGCACTGGTACTTTACAAATGGCATTGCAGAAATGGATATTCAAACCTCTAGGATCAGCAGGACCTCGACTTTATGGAAAAAAGGTTCAAAAAGGGCTAGTGATTATCACTGAATGCAACAGGTATGATCCACTGCACCCTTGAATTAAGGTCCTGTAGTAACCCTTTAATCTTATTTCTGCTGTAATGTTGTCTGTTTTTTTTTTTTTTTTTTTCATTTGCGTATATGGCTAGAAAAGGAGAATACTACGTTTGCTAGAGCTTTTAATGTATCACAGGATATATGTCAATTCGGAGGAGGTGGCAACTTCTCCACCCGTTTCCCAGCCGCATGACAGAGAAGTTGTTGTGCAGGATAGTGCCTATATGGTCATTACCATGCATACTGGCACGAAGATGATACTAATGGTATGTAAACTAAGCTTCTTTAAAGTAAACTTCCTAGTGTGAGGAAGGAGGAATAGCCACAAGCTTTACATGATTAGACATCTTGATCACTAAAACCAAGGAATCTCAGTCTGTGACGTCTATTTGTGTAGCAAAATGCTTTCTGAACATTGTATTAGAGGCATCAGTACATGCTCTCAAATTTCTGTCAAATGTAAGGAAAAAGGCATATGATGATTTTCTTATTAAAGAAAAAGGTAATAGATTCCTGAAATCTTTAGTTTAATCCATAATGATCAGCTAATTATCTACGGGTGTGGTCCAATCTGGTAGGGGAATATATATGGCTGGACTTGTATGATGTTGCCGGTGGAACTTCTCTTGAAAATCCAAAGATCGATCCCCCTTCTTCAAGTTAAAGCTATTTTTTTTCCGGAAGCACGTCCGTTGCTGACCTGTCTTTAATGTTATTTTAATAACTATCGTAATTTCCTGCACCGTGATGGGTGGATTAAATGATATTTTTCAAGATTTCGCATTAGGCATTGATGACTCACTTGTTTAGTAGTTTAATATGGGTTGGTTATGGTTCAACCGTATGAGCAATAGTATTCTCAGTGGCTTACTGGAAAAGCAATGAAACATGCTGCTTTCATTCCAAGATTCTCTTATCTCTGTATCTCTCTCGTTGTCATCGCCAGATTACCCTTTTATTTTGGGACTTCACTTAATGCTGCGCTATTAATTAAAATTAATATTCCTGTCGACTACTGGCATAAATCCTGAGTTACATGATTATCCAGAAAAAGAAGGAAAATGCCACAACTAAGATGCTTTTCCTTTTTGGACAAAGACACTCTTCTGCTTGTCTATGGTGGGTGCAGAAGGAATCTTCAACCAGAGCGGAAGATAGGGCTAGCCAAAAGGCCCCTTGAAGGTACAAATAATTTTGCAATGAGAAACTGGCCAGAATTTTGTTATTAGATCCTCTCATCATTCACCGCCTTCTTGCTGAACTTAGCTTTTTCTGTTCCTTTTTTCCCCCTCCGAGAAAAGGTATCATAATGAATTCTCTTAAGGGTCAGTATAGCAGGCCATACATTTAGTAGGGCTCAAGTCCTCGATGTTTTATTTCTTTCGCTATCAACCTAATATTTGAAAGTATAACAGAACATGGAACACCAAGAAATGGATATTTGTAATTGCAAAACTAAATTCCAAAATTATAGATATGCATTTACAGGATAGCAGTAGCATGATCTAGACAATCAACAGATTTACTATAACATATACTATCTAATTGATTCATATCAATTAGATTGAGGAAGATATAGTGTCAGCATTAGAGCTTTACTATTAACTCGCACAATTCTCATCCAACAAAGCGGTTTCTGTTTCCTTTTGCCTTTTCTCACTGCACTTGGAATGAAGGGACAATGCCGTATCCAGTTTCTGTCATCAGTGTTGTGGAGAATATCTGTTCCACTTCAACTTCCATATCTGTTCTCTTTGCAAACCGACCCTTGATCCGAGGTCTTATTTCTGCATATGCTTTCCTTGAAGCATACCTTATTGTCTTTTCAAATTTTCTTGTCTTCTTCTTCTCTCTGTATCTAAGGACCCTGGCCTCCCTATCCATTGGTGTAAGCTGGGGTGGCATTGGAATGGGAGGTCCTGAGAAGAGGTCGATTGTACCTTTAGGAGGCCTTGTGTGTGAGATTGAGATATCACTCATAGTTGATTCTGGTACAACCCCAGTGTCCACAGAGGAAAGGGATAGCTGACATGGTTCAGGGAAATATAGAAACATCATTTAGCTTAATTCACTAAACAGAATTCATTATGTATGCAATGTTCAATTCTGAGATGAAGCTGGAAGAGGAGGTAATGTGCGTCAGACTATCAGGAAAATAGAGCCATTATCATTTTAAAATTTTCACAAGCACTAGAGAATACAACCATACACTAAATATGTTTTTTATATTTTTAAAAGCAGACAAGTAGAAGAATTTATGACAGTTTTTGAGTTAGAAAATTTCCTAGTCTAGGTAGACCTTCTTACCTTGAGAAGTGAACATGAAAAGATAAATTCTACGTACTAACAATTATATATGATCTCCAGAACAATGCTGGAAAGATATTTTAGTTCATATCTCAAACCATCTATTACGAAATAGATGATGAATGCTATATCAATTAAAAAAATAGTTGCATAGACATATCCAAGTACTAGGAAACAAAACTTTAGACTCAAAATAAACTTTCCAAGCTAAATGTAAAGCTTAATCAAGAACAAAGCTAAACATATGCATTTTCCTCTTAATATAAACCATTGTCATGTCAAACAGCTGACCTGGAACAAAAGGGAAAAGAAAGCAAAAGTGCCTATATTGATTCGAATTGATTCTGCTCTTTATGCAAGAAAGGTAAAGTAAAGAAGAATAAATAAAGTTCGGAAAAAAATGAAGATTCCCCTTAGATTTTAATTGTAGAAGATAGGATATGTACTTAGAGTCCTCTGCTAAAACAATTACAACTTTGTAGAGAATCTGGCATGGTTAATTGCCCAACAGCAACTATTGTTTTTTGCTCAAAAGCGAGAAAACAAATTCATGAATTCCAAAACTACCAGTTGTGAGAATTGTATATGCTTAAACTGATAAAAATAGGCTATGAACGAAAATTTTTTACGTTGGCTCAAGTATAAAACTTACAGTGTGACTAATGGAACCATTGTAGCTGTAGGCAGCTTTAGATGAATCATAATGCAGGCCATACTGAAAACTCTGATGGTGCTGCTGCAATTGATCTTTGGCTTCTCTAGACTGAACTGGCACAATGCTATCACCTCCATAACTCTTGTGTGGAACACCATAATGTTGTTGCTGTTGGTTATAACGATCAGTGAGTTGATTCTCAGCACTTGAATTGTATTCCACAAGGTCCAGATACTCATCAACCTCACCACTGAACAAGAACCCGTTATTGGTGCTATTTTTCCCAGGATTCAGCAGTAACCATGAAGCTGCCTCCTCCTCATCCTCCCCAGCAATTGTCTCACCTCCCTCCGTGGCCATAAATCCATCTTCAGTTTCAGCTGCTGATACCATTTTTCGTCCGCCTTGATCAGCGGCTGAGGAGCCATATTGGCACCCTGAAATTGGAAGAATTGGAACACGCAGGTGGCGACGTGCAAGTGGATTGGCGGAGTGGATTTCAGCATCACATACTGTGCACAAGGATGCAGCGTCTGCCTTGCACAAGAAGGCAGCAGGTGCACGCTCACATGCCTCACACACCCACACACGTTCATGGCGCGAGGCTACCCGGTTTGCCGCATGCACACGGGCATCACATCCAGCACAGAGATAGGCTGAGTCTGCTCGACAGTACACTGTGCAAGCTGCCGAGCGGCATGTGTCGCACACACGTGCCCAATTGTTGCCACCAGCATCACTAGTCTCCTCTTTCAACATATCTCACATAAGCTCTCAAAACTCAACTTCAAGTGTGAGCACAGTGAAGCGAAGTGAGGAAGAAAGGTCTAAGTGTATGAAAACCCAAGTGGGAGGAGAGAATCTAGAGATAGACGCATGCAACAAGTTAGTGGCTGCAAAAAGTTCTTACGTTATCTTGTGGTTAGCTTAGTTTTGGGGTGGGCCTAGGACCCACAGCTTCTGCTTTGGCTTTTGGAATAATGTAATTTGAAGGGAGTTCTGGGAGCTACTTCTTCAAGTAGATAAAAAGATTGTAATCGCCATAGTAGGCATGACACTTGGCAGTCAAGCAGGCCTTTTGGGTCCACTGTAAATAGCTAAGATTCTGCATAACATGTGTCTTTCTAACACGTGAGCACCACGTGGTCATGTATCAGGTTTTTGGCTTCCTGGGGCATTGCAGTGTTGGATGAAACAGTTGCGCAAATCACTTTCTTTTTCAATGGAGGAACACCAGTCAACAGTCTTTTAATCTGCATTTCTAACAATCTTGTTCCTAGTTATTTGTTGGTTATTGATCCTCTCCAATATTTTTATCTATGAATCATTCAACAGACATTAATTTCTAGTTCATGGTGTTGGATCAAAATCTGTTATGACAGTTTGAACTTAATTTGGAACAAGTTTGTTTTTATCTGGCAAGCAAAGAACTCTTATAAGGAGCTCAAAGTGTTGAACCTGTACATTAATTTAATCATGATTCTTGGGGTATTTATTTCAAACTCCATTGGAAGTATTATAGTTGCCGACCGTCTTAGTGAATGATCAGTAATCTTTAGGGCGATTGCCTGTTGCCGATCGCCCTAGTGAAGGATCAGTAATCTTCAAGGCGATCGCCTAGACATGTCTGACCCAATTTGACATTTCCGACGGTGGCTTAAATGCGGAGTTGACATCTACTGAAGGGATGGCTGGCCGGCTGGGCCGACCACTAGACAACAAGGCCTGACACCTAGCTCGGTGTGAGTCACCTCACTATCAGATCACCTGACACTGTGTCTCCAGATAATACTTATAAAAGGGTAAGCAAACCCAAAGATAAAGGATCTGCTCTCTGGCTGGTTCTCCATTTTCTGAAATCTCCATAACTATATCTCCAAACACCCCCATACTAACTTAACCATCGGAAAGGGCCCCGGAGTACCTACTCTGGCACCCTTCTAACCTTCTTTGTGTTGCAGGACCACAAACGACCTCAACAATTGACGCCGTCTGTGGGAAACAGAGCAAAAAACCATGGCTAACCAACATGCTGACGCTGTTCTACAAAACACCCCATCACCCCCTGAAGCGATGAACCTTACTGAAGTCCCGCCAGCTCCAGCAATGCCTAACACATCAAATATCCAAGCCTCTCATATACTTATCTCGTTGCCTTCATGGCTATCTTACTCACCATTAGCATATTACCATAACTTGTGGGGACTGATCCCGCCGTTGCCCACTTCCATTTCGCACCCTAACCCAACTACTGGACCGAGCACCACGATCCCAGTAACCATTACCACCAACACTTTACGCACACCTCGTGATACCCTGTTGCCTCCATCCATCCAACTTAGTACACCCACTAGCCAGCCAGATTACCATGCGTAGTACCAAGCGCAATTCCAAGCCATTGCCAGCCAACTGGCCGCCATTCAACAATCGCAGATGCAATTGGCCTAACTTGTCAACACGCAAACCAACCACCATACTCCACCTGTTGATTGCCCCAATCAAAACACCACTACCGACCCACAGTCAAGCACACAGGAGAGAAACAATACAGCCGACCGGGCTACATGCCCTATAGTAGGGGAGAGCTCTTGCTCTACTTTAATCCCTCGGAGAGCGACACAGGGAACTTCTCATACCCTAGTGGATGCAATGAGTCTGGATCCACTCTAAACCTCACTCAGCAGGTAGCAGCCTTGAAGCAAGGAATCAAGGAACTCGGTAACTCGAGAAGGGACAACTGGGAATGGTTATCCAAGGAACACAATCCCCTCTCACTGGACATTCACCGAGTACAAGTCCCTGGCAAAGTAAAGCTCTCTCCTGACACTTACGATGGTAAGTCTGATCCGGCCGATCAGCTGAACCATTTTTGCACTTTCCATAACCTGCGCGATGTGCCGGACGCCATCCAATGTCGTATCTTCCCGATGACACTCCGTGGATCGGCACGGACTTGGTGGTATTCCTTAAACCCGGGGTCTATCACCACCTTTGATCAATTGAGGAGACATTTCGTCGCCCATTTCAACAGGTGCAGAACAGCGGCCAGAATGTCGGCCAGCTTAATGGTGGTCAAATAGAGTCATGACGAAACGATTCGCGACTACCTCAAGCGTTTCAATGCAGCCGCCCTGGAGGTAAGGGATCTGAATGAGGAGTGGGCCATTCAGGTGTTCACAACGGGTGTTCGTCATAAGTATTTGAAGTATGCCCTGATCGACGTGCAGCCCACAAAGTTATACCAACTGTACGAGAAGGCTCAAAAATATGCCGAGGCCGAAGAAATTGAAATCGCGAGTCAAAAAGCGAAAACATGGAATCGCGAGCAATAAGGAACTCGGGGAGTAAAGAATAATCGATTCGCTGATCGGCCTGGTAATAGAACTCAAAGAGAGGTGCTAGCCTCAGCGGGGCAGTGGAGCCCCACAAAGAAGCGACCATGCCTCGCCCCGTACACCAAATACGAGTCATACACACCCTTGACTACGCCGCGATCTCAAATTCTTAATACAATAAAAAGGGAAGGTCTTCTAGAGCGACCGACCCCCATGGTTGGTGATCGCAACAGGCGTGACCCTACCAAATGATGCAACTTTCACAATGACATCGGGCACACCACGGACGACTGTTATTGTTTAAAAAACGCAATAGAAGCATTAGTAAGGAAGGGGGAGATCAAGCAGTTCGTGAAAAAAGAGACGAATGCCCATAGCACGAGGAGGCCACAGGATTAGCGCCGTGAGAGTGCTCCCAAGCGGCCTATCATCGGCATTATAAACGTGATCGTTAGTCCGGCAGAAACATAGGCCATCAGCAAGTCAAAGAGAAAGTCCCACATTCGCTCTGTAATGGCGCTCGACGTTGTAACCACGAGGTTAAAGCACACGGATTGGACGATCTATTTCAACGAGGATGACACAAAACTCAAATCTGACCACGAAAACAATCCCATTGTTGTATCGGCCACCATCGGCAACTACCAGATGCATAGAATTCTCATCGACAATGGGAGTGCCGTCAAGATTCTGCAATGGGACGCCTTCCTCCACATGGGCTTTACTGCAAAAGACCTGACTCTATCACCCTTAATTTAAGGATTCGCCAACCAACCTATACTCGTCAAAGGAACGGTTACCATTTCGGTTACGATTGGCGACGGTGAACACACCGTGAACGCCATGGTCGATTTCCTTATCGTCGACCAGCATTCCGCCTATAATGCAATCTTCGGGCGACCACTAATGAAGAGGATGAAGATGGTCATTGCAGTATATTGCCTAATGGTAAAATTCCCCACACCCACCGAAGTCGGGTGCATGCGTTTCAACCAGCGAACTGCCCGCCAATGCCACCTCATGTCCATTGAGATGGCCACACGCCTGCAAGACGTCACCCATGACACAAATCCTAGCACCTCAGTTTACACCATCACGCCAGCACAATCTGAGCCGCTCAGTTTGGAACACTTGATATCCGAGACGGTTTCCCTGATCAAAAACCTCAACCAGTAGAAGAAACAGAAAAAATTCCCCTCTATGATTCTGACCCAAAGCTGGCTACCACCATTGGTTTCTTGCTTAGCAATCCAGAAAAGACTCTACTCACCAGGTTCCTCAGGAAACATGCTGACATGTTCGCATGGTCCGCCACTGACATGCCTGGCATTGAACCCTCTGTAGTCATGCACTCGCTACAAGTTAACCCGCGAGCTACACCAATAAAGTAGAAGAAGCGTAAATTTGCACTGAAGAGGCTCTAGGTTATACGAGAAGAGGTCGACAAGCTACTGCTAGCCAATTTTGTATGAGAAGTAAGGTACCTGGATTGGTTGGCTAATGTCGTGATGGTCAAGAAATCCTCGGGAAAATGGTGTATGTGCGTGGACTTCACCGACTTAAATAAAGCATGCCCAAAAGATAGTTATCCTCTGCCCAATATCGACCGCCTAGTCGAAGCATCAACAAGCCATAAACTACTAAGTTTTATGGATGCCTTATCGGGGTACAACCAAATCCAGACGGACCCCAATGACCAGGAGAGTACTGCCTTCGTCACAGAGGATAACACTTATTGTTATCAGGTCATGCCATTCAGCTTGAAAAATGCTGGCGCCACCTACCAAAGGCTGGTCGACACACTCTTCAAATAGCAAATCGGGTGTTCGATGGAAATTTATGTGGACGACATGCTGGTCAAGAGCCCTTCTCTTCAACAACACATCGATGATCTTTTAGAAACGTTCAGCATACTCCGTAAGTACCGGATGAAACTTAACCCTCTGAAATGTGTGTTTGGTGTCTCTGCAGGGAAATTTTTGGGATTTATGATCTCCTTCAGAGGCATTGAAGCCAACCTTGAAAAAATCAATGCTATCTTACAGATGCGCCCGTCACAAACGACCAAAAAAGTGCAATGCCTGACGGGATGAATAGCCGTACTTAACTGCTTCATTTCCAAATCCGTCGAGAGATGTCTACCATTCTTTAAACTCTTCAGGAAGGTGACCAGATACAAATGGACCGAAGAATGTCAGCAGTCGTTTGACCAAATGAAGCACCATCTCAGCACTCCTCCACTACTCGCCAACCCAAAGGATGACGAACCACTATTTATGTACCTTGCCACCTTACATGAAACCATTGTTGCAGTCCTGGTATGAGAGGAATAGGGTAATTAGTATCCCGTTTACTACGTTAGTCGCACATTGCAAGCTAGCGAAGTACATTATAGTAAACTCGAAAAACTCGCTTTTGCGCTGGTCACCGCAGCAAGGAAACTAAGGCAGTACTTCCAGGCGCACCCAATTACCGTGCTCACCAACCAACCTCTCAAAGACGTTCTCCTAAAAGTTGATTTCGTAGGCCTTCTTGTTCGTTAGAGCATCGAACTCAGTGAATTCGACCTCACATACAGTCTGAGAAAAACCATCAAAGCCCAAGCGCTCGCGGACTTCATCGTCGAATGCTCTTTTCCATAATCTGAAGAAGCTTCTCAGGATCCTCACCCAACCGACGATCGCTCTTACTGTCACTCTCAACCTCCTCATCAAACCGACGAGTGGCATATTTTCGTTGATGATTCTTCCGGCCAATCTAAAGGTGGTGCCGGCGTATTACTAATCAACCCAAATGGCCAAGAGTGACAATATGGCCTCGAATTTCTATTTTCCACCTCCAACAACACTACTGAATATGAGGCCCTAATCGCTGTATTAGAGCTAGCTAAGACCCTAGACGCCAATCACCTAATCGCCTACACGGACTCACGACTTATGGCCAGCCAGACCAACGGCCTATTCAACGTTAAAGATGCTCTGCTCGCGAAGTACCACAAAATTGTGGAACATCTCTCCCAGCAATTCGCCCGTAATACAATTAAGCATATCCCTATAGCAAAAAACTCTAGGGCCGATGCTTTGTCAAAGCTGGCCAACACCATCAAGATTGCCACAAGAGGCAAAATCCTCCTTGAAAGCCTCCCGGCTCCTAGCTATGACCGATACGTGCTTCATATTATGGATGTTACTGAAGAAACCTGGATGACACCGATTCTTTCCTACCTCAAGTACAACAAACTCCCAACTAATCTATTGGAAAAGAGACGATTAGAAAAATGAGCAGCCAGGTACACCATTTTGGGCGACTTCTTATACAAAAGGTCCTTCACTCTTCCATTACTCTGCTGCCTCACACCCGCAGAAGCGACTTACGTCTTGAAAGAGATTCACGAAAGCGTCTGCGGCAATCACCTTAGCGGGCAATCGCTAGCGCTAAAAGCTTTGTGCCAAGGCTTCTTTTGGCCCATGATGAGGAAAGATGCTACGGCACTCATCAAAAAATACGACAAATGCCAATGTTTTGCCCCCATCCCCAAACAACTAGCAGAGGCACTCAAACATATCTTCAGTCCTTGGCCTTTTTTCTCTTGGGGCATCGACATATTGGGACCTTTCCCCATTGCAACCGCCTAAAAAAAGTTCTTACTGGTAGCCTGCGACTACTTCACCAAATGGGTTGAAGCGGAATCGGTGGTTACCACAATCACTGCCTGCAATATGGAAAACTTCATCTGGCATTACATTCTTTGTCGATTCGGGATACCCAATGTTATTATTGTGGATAACGGCAAGCAGTTGTCCACTGACAAGCTACACGATTTCTGTTCACGCTTCAACATCAGCCTAGTTCACACTTTGGTTGCTCATCCTTAGTCCAACGGCCAGGTTGAATCCATGAACAAGAATTTTCTACAACCCTTGAAAAAGAAACTGGACGACACCAAAGGTGCCTGGGTTGACAAAACTCTTGGAGTACTTTGGGCAATACGAACAACTATTACCCAGGCGACCGGCGCCACCCCTTTTAGTTTAGTCTACGGAACCGAGGCTATGATACTCGCTGAAATGGGAGTCCACAGTAACCGCACCGCTTATCCTGACCATGACTTAAACTTCGAACACCTCAAGGCTAACCTAGACCTACTTGAAGAAGCTCGAGAAGATGCAACAATCCGTATGGCCGTACGTGCTCAGTAGGTTAACCGATATTATAATCGACGTGTACTCAATCGCCAATTCCAAGTGGGCAACCTTGTTCTCCGCAATTGCGAAGCCAGTCGACCGGCATGCGGACGTAAAAAAACTAACACCCAACTGGGAAGGCCCCTATCAAATCCACCAGCTTCTGGGCTATGGCGCTTACAAGCTCACCGAGCTGGACGGACGACCTATCCCTCGCACCTGGAACACCACCCACTTGAAAAAATATTATTTGTAAGTATGCCTGCTTCCAATAGTAAACATTACCTTTCTTCAATTTTGTCTTAAATATTGCATCTCGCATTTTTATTACAACCGGACACCCATCGCCCAGGCGCCTCTTACTATTGCTATTACGCAATTGTTGCCCAGGCGCCTCTTATTATTGCTATTACGTAATTGTCGCCCAGGCACTCTTTCCTATTTCTATTACGCAACCGCTGCCTAGGTACCTCTTATTATTGCTATTACGCAATCGTCACCCAGGCGCCTCTTATTATTGCTATTACGCAGTCGTCGCCCAGGCATTCCTTCCTATTGCTATTACGCAATCGCCGCCCAGGTGCCTCTTATTCTTCCTGTTATGCAATTACCGTCCAGGCACGTCTCATTATTGCTACAATGCAATCGCCATCTCGGCATATACTCCTATCACCACAATGCACTCACCGCACAGACATCCTTTATCATCCTCATCATGCCAAAAAAAAAAAACGTTCAAGAAATGCAAGTAGTCACCACACATTTTGATTCACACAAGAAAGCTTTTCTTCCATTTCCAAAAGTTATTTACAATGATTTATCATTACATTTACATTCCTAGCCTATTCCCTAGTCGACGATACGCCAGCCTCATCCCCCGATTCTCCCTGTTTCGACTCTTCTGCTGGAGGGGTTATCAAGGTCGCATCTTGCTGTCGCCCTACTTCGACTTCCTGATGGCTGGGTAGTAATACGTTGAAGTCTTCAGGAGGCGTATACATTCGACCTAAGTCAACTGCCCGCAGGTCCAAAGGCCCCCGCAGAAGTTGGACCCCGTATAAGGCGCTCCGAGTATATGAATCCAGAGCGACAAAGAGCTTGTCAAAAATTTCCTCCTGCTTTTTTTCTTCATCTCATCTTGATGGCGACCATGTAGGTCGCCTATTTGAGCCTCCAACTCAGCAACCCTAGACTTGGCAGATGCCAACTCAGTATCCCACTCCTCCAGCTTTCTCGTCGACTCTGAAGCAGTCGCTTCCGTCTTTTCGCACCTCAGCAACAACTTGGCTATTTTGGTCATCCTCCTCTCCTTTATTTCTTTCAAGGACACCTCCAGCTTGGTGACCGACTCCTTCTGCTTCAAAATTTGGGCGTCTAGCTCTGCAATCTTGGACGCCTACTGATTGAATTTTTTCTGCCAGTTCGCCATCTGACAGGTATATAGGCAGTGCAGCGCCTCCACCAACCTTATCATCACCGCATTCAAATTCTGCGCGGGACACCTCCTTGACAGGGTTTCTCGGTCACTCCCAGCCAGACCTTTCATCGCCCACCTCATAGCTGCCTCAAAGTCTGGCACCCGCCCGTTCCGCAGAACGCCTGTAGCAGCTGAACTAGGCCCCCCTGTGCGTAATTTGTGGCCTTTCTGATGTAGTGCTAGGCTATGAGGTTGTCCCAGGTGCAGATCCATCGCTCGACCTGACCGTTTCTGCCACTGGTTGTTCGACAGGTGATGTACGGGGCAACTCAGCAGTCGCATGCCGCACAGCCTCTTGACGACCAGCGGATACTCTAACAGCCCCCTCACCGGCCCCAGCATCTCTTAGCTCTCCTATCTTCCTTTTTCCCCTTCTTTGAGGAGCTTCAGCCCTCTCTGCAGTAGCCTGCCTAGCCGCCCGTTCTGCCAATGCTGCCTGCACTGGGTCCATTCCTGCAAAACAAATTACCCAAGTCAGTACCCTCGTAAACTTTCTCACTTTTATGAGTAACTAAAACAATACCCTCATCCCCTCCCTGATTCGATTGGCGACCGCCTTTCTCTCCCCCCTCGCCACTCGCCCCCACTCCCTCTTCCCCTACCACCCCCTTCTTCTACATCGTCTATCCCCTCCTCAGCCACCTGTTCTGCTGCAAAATTTAACACCCATTTTTAATCATCATTACCATGCAAGCCTCACTCAAACTCATCGTAAAAAATTGAAACTATACCTCTCTGACGTTGTAGCAATCGATGTCGCCTCTGACGCCCAACGGGATGCACCTATCCCCCAAGAACGTCTTCCAGGTCTCGCCTAAGGCATTCCCTTTAGATGTTACGAAACATCAGGTACGCCTTATTGCTCACTGACCTATTCCTGAAGAAGAGGACCTGATCCTTCTCCGCCTCTTCCAGTGCCACCATCTCATTGCTTGCTCTTGCTCTCGTACCCTAACGCACGAGAAAGCCCCATTCGACATTAGCCCTTTTGGTCATTAAGAAGAATTGGTCCTGCCAACCATGAGCTTTCGACGACAAGTCGACGACCATTCGCCCTCCCTTCCTTGCTTGAAGGTAGTAAAAGCAGGGCTCAGCCCACTTTAGAACATAGAGCTCCTTTACCACCCTAGTCGATGGTCGCCAACCCTTTTCCTTGCACACCAGGAAGTACGTTAGCAGGATCGCCCAGCTGTTCGGTTTCAGCTGGTTGGGTGACAATTCATATTCCCACATCAACTCGCAGAAGAATGCCTCTAGTGGCAAGTGGAAGCCTGCTTTGAAGATGTGCAAGTAAAACACCGCGCTGTTGCCTTCGGCGTATGTTGCTCGCCCCTGTGGCCCCACTTCAGCTATCTGGTATCTCTCTAAATCCACTCCTCTGTCGTACAGCCACCTCCACACTACCTGCATGTTCATCACACCAACATGCCTCTCCACCGTCTCGGTGTCCACTATGGCGATCGTCCCCTCACCTTCTGCTTCAACCGACCCCTCTTCCTGATCGCCACTCTGCTCCGCTTCCACTTCTCCCACCTCATCCTCTTTTTCCTCTCAAACTCGTTGGTCCGCCATTCCTCTGTGGGCTAACTGTCCCATTATCACCCTCACCTCGTTCCCCGCCTCCTCTAGTCTTCTCTTTCTCGCTATCGATTTCACCGATATACCAACCCCCTTTACCATATATACCTTCACCCCCAACAATGCAAAGGACACAGCAAAAAAGCACAAGAACTCACCGAAGCTTACCCCACAATGGTCTTACTTTCCACAGCACCCTTATTCACACCTCCACACATACGCTTGCTGCCAAACAACACACAAAACTGTTAACACATTGTGACTCTACAAAAACTCTCTACCGGCCAACTCTCAAGCACTCACCACTTTTTCTTCGCACAACTTGCTTCTCTCCCCTTTCCAATTTTTCCATAAAACTGGCGAAATCACTTCAGCCCCAACCTTCTATTATATATCTACACATCCTCAATCCTTTATCTTCCTCCATCCCACGTGTCGCCACCATATGCCTCCGCTAGCCTGGCACCTTTTCCCCGCTCAGACGCGTGTCCCTTTTGCCTTTCCATATCCCCCTAAATGCGCCCCTCGAATCCTTCGTCAGGCGACGTGTTCCACTCTCATCCCTTCCCCTCAACCTTCCGTATTCTGCCATTATTACTGCATTAATGTTGCCAGTTACAACACCTCGCCTCCCACAAAGGCCCTCACTCACATGTGTCCAAAATGATGAGTCACTTTATAACCGCCATTTTGGACAGGGGGAGAGGGAATTGTTATAGTTGCCGACCGCCCTAGTGAACGATCAGTAATCTTTAGGGCGGTAGTGAAGGATCAGTAATCTTCAGGGCGATCGCCTAGACACGTCTGACCCAATTTGACACCTCCGACGGTAGCTTAAATGCGGAGTTGACATCTACTGAAGGGATGGCCAGCCGGCTGGGTCGACCACTAGATAACAAGGCCTGACACCTAGCTCGGCGCGAGTCACCTCACCATTAGATCACCTGACACTATGTCTCCAGACAATACTTATAAAAGGGTAAGCAAACCCAAAGGTAAAGGATCTGCTCTCTGGCTGGTTCTTCATTTTTTGAAATCTCCATCACTATATCTCCAAACACCCCCATACTAACTTAACCATCAGAGAGGGCCCTGGAGTACCTGCTCCGGTACCCTTCTAACCTTCTTTATGTTGCAAGACCACAAGCGACCTCAACAGGAAGATTTGATGAATAGTAAATACTGCGATCTGGAACTAATGTTGGAATGAAACAAACATATAACTGCATCAGCAATGCTAATTTGATGATCATTAATTATGACTGTTGTTGTCATTTAAATCTATAAACTGACCTCATTCACATGCAGGCATTCACAGGTTACACTCCAAGAAATGAAGCACCATATTCCCTTCCTGTCAGGCAAAAATATATATTCCCTGCCTGTCAGGCAAAAATATATATCAAAGCTAGACCGTCAGATTAATTAATAATTGAATGATTAAATATTATTAATACGACATTTTCATTCGTCCTAACACTTATGTAAGAAAAATTTGATTTAATTTTAAAAAATTAATTAAAATTTTAAAATTTCAAATAAAATAATTTAAATTATTTAAATTATTCGACCTATTGGATCAATTCAAATAAAAAATTCGAGTTATTCAATTTATCTTGAATTTGAATTATGTTATTGAGTTATCCAAAAATCCAAATGGTATTAACAGTACTATGTCGTTTTCGGTTTGAAAACCAAAAAAAATAAAAAAATAAAAA
>JBBYHO010498838.1:0-23384 GCA_038382025.1 Adansonia gregorii
AGGCAATTGAGGCCGAACCTCTATAAATCATTGAGTTTGCTTATTCTTTCCCTTTTCTTTGATTGTTTCTTTTCATTCACTAAATCACACTCCAAAAGTTTTTTGTTTGGATTTCTCAAGTTTGTCTACCAAAATTTCAATTTATCAAAATTTTAAGAAATCAATTCACCCCACTCTTGATTTCATTCACCACCTAGAGGTCTAACAATATTAATGCTTTGATTTTGTAAGAAAAACTTTTCTTTCAAACAAGGATTCACATAATAATCCCTTTTTTTCATGATTGGGCGCCATAATCATATTCTCCTCATCGGGATAAATGATTTTAATGCTTTGGTTTCCTAAGAAAAACTTGTTTTTCTGCCACTTTTAGAATTGGTTTTCGTCTTTCAATTGGGATAAACATGGATTCATATAATAATATCCTTTCTTTTCATGATTGGGCACTATAAACACGTTTTCCTTGTTAAGATAAATGATTTTGATGCTTTGGTTTCAAAAGAAAAACTTCTCTTTCTACTATTTTTAGAATCATAGTTCGACTTTCAATTGGGATAAATGTGGATTCAAATAATAATCTCCTCTTTTTCATAATTGGGCACCATAATCACATTCTCCTCGTTATGTTAAATGATTTGATGATTTGTTTCATAAGAAAAACTTCTATTTCTACTATTTTTAGAATTGAAGTTCACCTTTCAATTAGGATAAACATGGGTTCACATAATAATCTCCTTTTTTCATGATTAGGCAACATAATCACATTCTTCTCATTGGAAAAAATGATATTAATCTTTGGTTTCATAAGAAAAACTTCCCTTTCTACTATTTTTAGAGTTAAAGTTCGTCTTTCAATTGGGACAAACATGGATTCACATAATAAGCTCTTTTTTTTTTCATGAATAGGCACCATAAACACATTCTCCTTGTTGTGATAAATGATTTTGATGCTTTGATTTCACAAGAAAAACTTCACTTTCTACCATTTCTAGAATCGAAGTTCATTTTTCAATTGGGATAAACATGGATTCACATAGTAATATCCTTTCATTTCTTGATTGGGCACTATAAACACATTCTCCTTGTTGTGATAAACGATTTCGATGCTTTGGTTTCATAAGAAAAACTTCTCTTTCTACCATTTTTAGAATCGGAGTTCGACTTTCAATTGGGATAAACATGAATTCACATAATAATAGCCTTTCTTTTCATGATTGGACACTATAAAGGCATTCTCCTTGTTGTGATAAACGATTTTGATGTTTTTGTTTCAAAAGAAAAACTTATTTTTCTATTTTTTTAGAATGAAAGTTCATCTTTCAATTGGGATAAACATGGATTGACATAATAATCTTCACTCTTTTCATGATTGGGTGCCATAATTACATTGTTCTTATTGGGATAAATGATTTTGATGCTTTGGTTTTATAAGAAAAGCTTCTATTTTTACTATTTTCAAAATTGAAGCTCGCCTTTCAATTGGGATAAACATGGATTCACCTAATAATCTCCTTTTATCATGATTGGGCACGATAATCACATTCTCTTTGTTGGGATAAATGATATTAATGCCTCAGTTTTATAAGAAAACTTCTCATTGCTATTTTCAGAGTTAAAGTTTGTCTTTCCATTGGGATAAACATGGATTCACATAATAATCGCCTTTCTTTTCATGGTTGGGCACTATAAACACATTCTCCTTGTTGTGATAAATGATTTTGATGCTTTGGTTTTAGAAGAAAAACTTCACTTTCCAATATTTTTAGAATCGAAGTTCGTCTTTCAATTGGGATAAACATGGATTCACATAATAATCTCCTATCTTTTCATAATTGGGCACCATAACCATATTTTCCTCATTGGGATAAATGATTTTAATGATTTGTTTCATAAGAAAAACTTTTATTTCTACTATTCTTAGAATTGAAGTTTTCCTTTCAATTAGGATAAACATAGGTTCACATAATAATCTCCTTTTATCATGATTGGGCACCATAATCACGTTCTCCTCATTGAGATAAATGATATTAACGCCTTGGTGTCATAAGAAAACTTCTCTTTCTGCTATTTTCAGAGTTGAAGTTCGTCTTTCAATTGGGATAAACATATATTCACATAATAATCTCCTTTCTTTTCATGGTTGGGCACTATAAACACATTTTCCTTGTTGTGATAAATGATTTTGATGCTTTGGTTTCAGAAGAAAAACTTCACTTTCTACCATTTTTAGAATTGAAGTTCATCTTTTAATTGGGGTAAACATAGATTTACATAATAAGCTCTTTTCTTTTCGTGAATGGGCACTATAGTTACATTCTTCTTATTGAGATAAATGATATTGATGCTTTGGTTTCATAAGAAAAACTTCTATTTCTACTATTTTTAGAATTAAAGTTCGCCTTTCATTTGGGATAAACATGGCTTCACATAATAATCTATTTTTTTCATGATTAGGTACCATAATCACATTCTCTTCATTGGGATAAATGATATTAATCTTTGGTTTTATAAGAAAACTTTTATTTCTACGATTTTTAGAATTGAAGTTTGTCTTTCAATTGGGATAAACATCGATTCACATAATAATCTCTTTTTTTCATAATTGGGTGCATAATCACATTCTCCACGCTGGGATAAATGATTTTGATGCTTTGGTTTCCTCAGAAAAACTTGTTTTTCTACCACTTTTAGAATTGAAATTCGTCTTTCAATTGGGATGAATATGGATTTACATAATAATATCCTTTCTTTTCATGATTGGGCACTATAAACACATTCTCCTTGTGATAAATAATTTTGATGCTTTGGTTTCAAAAGAAAAACTTTTCTTCCCACCATTTTTAGAATCGAAGTTTGACTTTCAATTGAGATAAACATGGATTCACATAATAATCTCCTCTCTTTTCATAATTAGGCACCATAATCACATTCTCCTGTTTGGGATAAATGATTTTGATGATTTGTTTCATAAGAAAAACTTCTATTTTTACAATTTTTAGAATTAAAGTTCACCTTTTATTTGGGATAAACATGGGTTCACATAATAATCTCTTTTTTTCATGATTAGGCACCATAATCACATTCTCGTCGTTGGGATAAATGATATTAATCTTTGGTTTCATAAGAAAAACTTTCTTTCTACTTTTTTCAGAGTTGAAGTTCATTTTTCAATTGGGATAAAAATGGATTCACATAATAATCTTATTTATTTTCATGGTTGGGCAGTATAAACACATTCTTCTTGTTGTGATAAACGATTTTGAGGCTTTAGTTTTAGAAGAAAAACTTTACTTTCTACTATTTTTAGAATCAAAGTTTTTCAATTGGGATAAACATGGATTCACATAATAAACTCCTTTCTTCTCATGAATAGGCACCATAATCACTTTCTTCTTGTTGGTATAAATGATATTAATGCTTTGGTTTCATAAGAGAAACTTTTATTTCTACCATTTTTAGAATCGAAGTTTGACTTTCAATTGGGATAAATATGGATTCGCATAATAATCTCTTTTTTTTTATGATTGGGCACCATAATCACATTCTCCTCATTGGGATAAATGATTTTGATGCTTTGATTTCATAAGAAAAACTTGTTTTTCTACCAGTTTTAGAATTCAAGTTCATCTTTTAATTGGAATAAACGTAGATTCACATAATGATATCCTTTCTTTTCTTGATTGGACGCTATAAACACATTCTCCTTATTGTGATAAACGATTTTGATGCTTCAATTTCATAAGAAAAACTTTTTCTTCTACCATTTTTAGAAGGGACGTTCATCTTTCAATTGGGATAGACGTGGATTCGCTTAATAATCTCCTTTCTTTTCATGATTGGGCACTATAAACATATTCTCCTTGTTATGATAAACGATTTTGATGCTGTGGTTTCATATGGAAAACTTCTTCTCTTACCATTTTTAGAATAGACGTTCGTCTTTCAATTGGGATAAACATGGATTCACATAATAATCTCCATTCATTTCAAGATTAGGCACTATAAACATATCATCCCTATTGGATAAATGATTTCGATGCCTTGGTTTCATATGAAAAACTTGTTTTCTACCATTTTTAGAATTAAAGTTCATCTTTCAATTAGGTTAAACATGGATTCACATAATAATCTCCTCTCTTTTCGTGATTGGGCACTATAAACACATTCTCCTTTTTGTGATAAACGAGTTTGATGCTTTGGTTTCATAAGAAAAACTTCACTTTCTATCATTTTTAGAATCGAAGTTCATCCTTCATTTTTAGAATCCAAGTTTGCCTTTCAATTTGGATAAACATGGATTCACGTAATAATCTCCTTTCCTTTTGATTATCGCGCACCATAAACACATTCTCCTCGTTGAGATAAATGATACTAATGTTTTGGTTTCATAAGAAAAACTTTTCTTTCTACCATTTTCAGAGTCGAAGTTCATTTTTTAATTAGGATAAACTTGGATTTACATAATAAGCTCCTTTCTTTTCATGGTTGGGCACTATAAACATATTCTCATTGTTGTAATAAACGATTTTGTTGCTTTGGTTTTAGAAGAAAAAACTTCACTTTTTACCATTTTTAGAATCGAAGTTCATCTTTCAATTGGTATAAACATGGATTCATATAATAAGCTCATTTCTTTTCATGAATGGGCACCATAATCATTTTCTTCTCATAGGGATAAATGATATTGATGCTTTGATTTCATAAGAAAAACTTCTATTTTTACTATTTTTAGAATTGAAGTTCATCTTTCAATTAGGGTAAACATGGATTCATATAATAATATCCTTTATTCCATGATTGGGCACCATAATCACATTCTTCACGTCGGGATAAATGATTTTGATGCTCTAGTTTCATAAGAAAAACTTGTTTTTCTACCACTTTTAGAATTGAAGTATGTCTTTCAATTGGGATAAACATAGATTCACATAATAATATTCTTTCTTTTCATGATAGGGCACTATAAACACATTTTCCTTGTTATGGTTAATGATTTTGATGCTTTGGTTTCAAAAGAAAAACTTCTCTTTCCACCATTTTTAGAATCGAAGTTCGACTTTCAATTGGGATAAACATGGATTCACATAATAATCTCCTCTCCTTTCATAATTAGGCACCATAATCACATTCTTCTCATAGGGATAAATGATTTTGATGATTTGTTTCATAAGAAAAACTTCTACTTCTACCATTTTTAGAATTGAAGTTCGCCTTTCAATTGGGAGAAACATGGGTTCACATAATAATCTCTTTTTTTCTTGATTGGGCACCATAGTCACATTCTATTCGTCGGGATAAATGATTTTGATACCTTCGTTTGATTAGAACAACTTGTTTTTCTACCATTTTAGAATTAAAGTTCATCTTTCAATTGGGATAAACATGGATTCACATAATAATATCCTTTCTTTTCATGATTGGGCACTATAAACACATTCTTCTTGTTGTGATAAATGATTTTGATGCTTTGGTTTCAAAAAAAAAAAACTTCTCTTTGTACCATTTTTTGAATCGAAGTTTGACTTTCAATTGGGATAAACATGGATTCACATAATAATCTCCGCTTTTTTCATGATTGGGCACCATAATCACATTCTCTTCATTGGGATAAAAAATCTTAATGATTTGGTTTGATAAGAAAAACTTGTTTTCCTACCATTTTTAAAATTCAAGTTCGTTTTTCAATTGGGATAAACATGGATTCATATAATAATATCTTTTCATTTCTTGATTGGGCACTATAAATACATTCTCCTTGTTATGATAAACGATTTTGATGCTTTAGTTTTATAAGAAAAACTTCTTCTTCTACCATTTTTAGAACAAACGTTCATCTTTCAATTGGGATAGACATGGATTCACATAATAATCTCCTTTCTTTTGATGATTTGGCACTGTAAACACATTCTCCTTGTTGTGATAAACAATTTTGATGCTTTGGTTTCATATGAAAGACTTCTCCTTCTACCATTTTTAGAATAGACATTCATCTTTCAATTGGGATAAACATGGATTCACATAATAATCTCCATTCATTTCATGATTGGGCACCATAAACATATTCTCCCTAATTGGATAAATGATTTCGATGCCTTGGTTTCGTTAGAAAAACTTGTTTTTCTACTATTTTTAGGATTAAAGTTCATCTTTCAATTGGGATAAACATGGATTCACATAATAATCTCCTTTCTTTTCATGATTAGGCGCTATAAACACATTCTCCTTGTTGTGATAAACGACTTTGATGCTTTGGTTTCATAAGAGAAACTTCACTTTCTACCATTTTTAGAATCGAAGTTCATCTTTTAATTGGTGTAGACATGGATTCAAAGAATAAGCTCCTTTCTTCTTATGAATAGGCACCGTAATCATGTTCTTCTCGTTAGGATAAAAGATATTGATGCTTTGGTTTCATAAGAAAAACTTCTATTTCTACTATTTTTAGAATTGAAGTTCATCTTTCAATTGGGATAAATATGGATTCACATAATAATCTCCTTTATTTTATGATTGGAAACCATAATCTCATTCTCCTCATTGGAATAAATGATTTTGATGCTCTGGTTTTATAAGAAAAACTTGTTTCTCTTGCACTATTAGAATTAAAGTTCATCTTTTAATTGGGATAAACATTGATTCACATGATAATATCTTTTTTTTCATGATTAGGCACTATAAACACATTCTCCTTGTTGTGATAAACGATTTTGATGCTTTGGTTTCAAAAGAAAAACTTTTTTTCTACCATTTTTGAATCAAAGTTTGACTTTCAATGGGGATAAACATGGATTCACATAATAATCTCCTCTTTTTTCATGATTGGGCACCATAATTATATTCTTCTCGTTGGGATAAATAATCTTGATGATTTGCTTTCATAAGAAAAACTTGTTTTTCTACAATTTTTAGAATTTAAGTTCATCTTTCAATTGGGATAAACCTTGATTGACAAAATAATATCCTTTCATTTCTTGATTGGGTGCTATAAACACATTCTCCTTGATGTGATAAATGATTTTGATGCTTTGGTTTCATAAGAAAAACTTTTATTTTTACTATTTTTGGA
Source organism: Adansonia gregorii (assembly GCA_038382025.1). Taxonomy (NCBI): domain Eukaryota; kingdom Viridiplantae; phylum Streptophyta; class Magnoliopsida; order Malvales; family Malvaceae; genus Adansonia; species Adansonia gregorii. The sequence goes on from JBBYHO010498838.1 coordinate 7,067, forward strand.
ATTGAAGCTCGTCTTTCAGTTGGGATAAACATGGATTCACATAATCATCTCCTTTCTTTTCATGATTGTGCACCGTAATCACATCCTTCTCGCTGGGATAAATGATCTTGATGATTTGGTTTCATAAGAAAAACTTATTTTTCTATTATTTTTAGAATTCAAGTTCATCTTTCAACTGGGATAAACATGAATTCACATAATAACCTCCTTTCATTTCATGGTTGGGCACTATAAACACATTTTCCTTGTTGTGATAAACGATTTTGATGCTTTGGTGTCAGAAGAAAAACTTCACTTTTTACCATTTTGAGAATCAAAGTTCGTCTTTCAATTGGGATAAACATGGATTCACATAATATGCTCCTTCTCATTGGTATAAATGATATTGATGCTTTGGTTTCATAAGAAAAAGTTCTATTTCTACTATCTTTAGAATTGATGCTCGTCTTTCAATTGGGATAAACATGGATTCACATAATAATATCTTTTTCTTCTTGAATCGGCACCATAATCACATTTTCCTCGTCTGGATAAATGATTTTGATGCTTTGATTTCATAAGAAACACTTGTTTTTCTACAAGATTTAGAATTCAAGTTCATCTTTCAATTGGGATAATCATGGATTCATATAATAATATCCTTTCTTTTCTTAATTGGGCACTATAAACACATTCTCCTTGTTGTTATAAACGATTTTGATGCTTCGGTTTCGTAAGAAAAGCTTCTTCTTCTGCCATTTTTAAAACAAACGTTTGTTTTTTAATTAGGATAGACATGGATTCACATAACAATCTCCTTTCTTTTCATGATTGGGCACTATAAACACATTCTCCTTGTTGTGACAAATGATTTTGATGCTTTGATTTCATATGAAAAACATCTTCATCTACCATTTTTAGAATAGACGTTCATCTTTCAATTGGGATAAACAAGGATTCACATAATAAACTCCATTCAATTCATGATTGGGCACCATAAACATATTCTCCCTAATTGGATAAATGATTTTGATGCCTTGGTTTCATTAGAAAAACTTGTTTTTCTACCACTTTTAGAATTAAAGTTCATCTTTCAATTGGGAAAAATATGAATTCACATAATAATCTTCTTTCTTTTCATGATTGGGCACTATGAAGACATTCTCCTTGTTGTGATAAACGATCTTGATGCTTTTGTTTCAAAAGAAAAACTTCTCTTTTTACCATTTTTAAAATGAAAGTTTACCTTTCAATTTGGATAAACATGGATTGACATAATAATCTCCGTTTTTTTCATGATAAGGCACCATAATCACATTCTCCTTATTGGGATAGATTATTTTGATGCTTTGGTTTCACAGGAAAAACTTGTTTTTCTACCATTTTTAGAATTCAAGTTCATCTTTCAATATGGATAAACATGGATTCACATAATAATCTCCTTTCTTTTCATGATTAGGCACTATAAACACATTCTCCTTGTTGTGATAAACGATTTTGATGCTTTGGTTTCATAAGAAAAACTTTACTTTCTACCATTTTTAAAATCAAAGTTCATCTTTCAATTGGTGTAAACATGGATTCAACAAATAAACTCCTTTCCTTTCATGAATGGGCTCCATAATCATATTCTTCTTATTGGGATAAAAGATATTGATGCTTTGGTTTCATAAGAAAAACTTCTATATCTACTATTTTTGGAATTGAGGTTCGTCTTTTAATTGTGATAAACATGGATTTACATAATAATCTCCTTTCTTTTCAAGATTAGGCATCATAATCACATTCTCCTCGTTAGGGTAAATGATTTTTATGCTTTGGTTTCATAAGAAAAACTTGTTTTTCTACCGCTTTTAGAATTGAAGTTCGTGTTTCAATTGGGATAAGCATGGATTCACTCAATAGTATCCTTTCTTTTCATGATTGAGCACTATAAACACATTCTCCTTGTTATGATAAACGATCTTGATGCTTCGGTTTCAAAAGAAAACCTCTCTTTCTACCATTTTTAGAATCGCAGTTTGACTTTCAATTGGGATAAACATGGATTCACATAATAATCTCTTCCTTTTTCATGATTGGGCACCATAATCACATTCTCCTCGTTGGGATAAATGATTTTGATGATTTGGTTTCATAAGAAAAACTTGTTTCTCTATAATTTTTAGAATTCAAGTTCATCTTTCAATTGGGATAGACAGGGATTCACATAATAATATCCTTTCTTTTCATGATTGTGCACTATGAAGACATTCTCCTTGTGATAAACGATTTTGATGCTTTTGTTTCAAAGGAAAAACTTCTCTTTCTACCATTTTTAGAATGAAAGTTCACCTTTCAATTGGGATAAACATGGATTGACATAATAATCGCCGCTCTTTTCATGATTAGGCACCATAATCACATTCTCCTCATTGGGATAAATTAATTTGATGCTTTAGTTTCACAAAAAAAAACTTGTTTTTCTATCATTTTTTGAATTCAAGTTCAACTTTCAATTGGAATAAACATGGATTCACATAATAATTTCTTTTCCTTTCTTAATTGGGCACTATAAACACATTTTCCTTGTTGTGATAAACGATTTTTTCTCCTTGCTGTGATAAACGATTTTGGTGCTTAGGTTTAATAAGTAAAACTTCTCCTCCTACTATTTTTAGAATCGAAGTTCGTCTTTCAATTAGGATGAACATGGATTCACATAATAATCTCTATTCATTTCATGATTGGGCACCGTAAACATATTCTCCCCAATTGGATAAATGATTTCGATGCTTTCGTTTCATAAGAAAAACTTGTTTCTCTACCATTTTTAGAATTGAAGTTCGTTTTTCAATTAGGATAGACATGGATTCACATAATAATCTCCATTCATTTGATGATTGGGCACCATAAACAGATTCTCCCTAATTGGATTAATGATTTCGATGCTTTGGTTTCATAAGAAAAACTTATTTTTCTACCACTTTTAGAATTGATGTTCATCTGTCAGTTGGGATAAACATGGATTCCCATAATAATATCCTTTCATTTCTTGATTGGGCACTATAAACACATTCCCCTTGTTGTGATAAATGATTTTGATGCTTTGGTTTCAAAAGAAAAACTTTTCTTTCTACCATTTTTAGAATCGAAGTTCAACTTTCAATTAGGATAAATATGGATTCACATAATAAACTCCTCTCTTTTCATGACTGGGCACCATAATCACATTCTCCTTATTGGGATAAATAATCTTGATGACCTGGTTTCATATGAAAAACTTGTTTTTTTTACCATTTCTAGAATTCAAGGTCGTCTTTCAATTGGGATAAACATGGATTCACATAATAATATCTTCTCTTTTCAGGATTGTGCACTATGAAGACATTCTCCTTGTTGTGATAAACGATTTTGATGCTTTTGTTTCAACAGAAAAACTTCTGTTTCTATCATTTTTAGATTGAAAGTTCCCCTTTCAATTGGAATAAACATGGATTGACATAATAATCTTCGCTTTTTTCATGATAAGGCACCATAATTACTTTCTCCTCGTTAGGATAAATTATTTTGATGCTTTAGTTTCATAAGAAAAACTTGTTTTCTACCATTTTTAGAATTCAAGTTTGTCTTTCAATTGGGATAAACATGGATTCACATAATAACATCTTTTCATTTCTTGATTGGGCACTATAAACATATTCTCCTTGTTGTGATAAACGATTCTAATGCATATTCTCCTTGTTGTAATAAACAATGTTGGTGCTTTGGTTTCATAAGAAAAACTTCTCTTTCTACCATTTTTAGAATCGAAGTTCGTGTTTCAATTAGGATAAACATGGATTCACATAATAATCTCCATTCATTTCATGATTGGGCACTATAAACATATTCTCCCCAATTGGATAAATGATTTTGATGCTTTGGTTTTATAAGAAAAACTTGTTTCTCGACCATTTTTAGAATTGAAGTTTGTCTTTCAATTGGGATAAACATGGATTCACAAAATAATCTCTTTCTTTTCATGATTGGGCACTAAGAACACATTCTCCTTTTTATGATAAACGATTTTTAAGCTTTGGTTTCATAAGAAAAACTTTTTCTTCTACCATTTTTAGAATAGACATTTGTCTTTCAATTGGGATAAAAATGGATTCACATAATAATATCCTTGCTTTTCATGATTGGGCACCATAATCACATTCTCCTCATTGAGATAAATGATATTGATGCTTTGGTTTCATAAGAAAAACTTCTATTTCTACAATTTTTAGAATTAAAGTTCATCCTTCAATTGGGATAAACATAGATTAACATAATAATCTCCTTTTGTTTCAAGATTGGGCACCATAATCACATTCCCCTTATTGGGATAAATGATTTTGATGCTTTGATTTCATAAGAAAACCTTGTTTTTCTACCATTTTTAGAATTCAAGTTTATCTTTTAATTGGGATAAACAAGGATTCACATAATAATATCCTTTCATTTCTTGATTGGGCACTATAAACATATTCTCCTTGTTGTGATAAACGATTTTGATACATATTCTCCTTGTTGGGATAAACGATTTTGATGCTTTTGTTTCAAAAGAAAACTTCACTTTCTACCATTTTTAGAATGGAAGTTCGTCTTTCAATTAGAGTAAACATGGATTGACATAATAATCTCCTCTCTTTTCATGATTGGGCACCATAATCGCATTCTCCTCATTGGGATAAATGATTTTGTTGCTTTGGTTTCATAAGAAAAAACTTGTTTTCTACCAGTTTTAGAATTCAAGTTCATTTTTCAATTGGAATAAACATGGATTCACATAATAATATCTTTTCTTTTCTAGATTGGGCAGTATAAATAAATTCTCCTTGTTGTGATAAATGATTTTGATGCTTTGGTTTCATAGGAAAAACTTCTCTTTCTAACATTTTTAGAATTAAACCTCATCTTTTAAGTGGGATAAACATGGATTCATATAACCTCTTTTTTTTTCTTGAAAGGGTACCACAAACAGATTCTCCTTTTTGGGAAAAATGATTTCGAAGCTTTGGTTTCATAAGAAAAACTTTTCTTTCATCCATTTTTAAAATTCAAGTTCGCCTTTTAATTCGGATAGACATGGATTCACGTAATAATCTCCTTTTCTTTTCCATTATCGGGCGCCATAAACACATTCTCCTTATTAGGATAAATGATACTATGGTTTCATAAGAAACACTTCTCTTTCTACTATTTTTAGAGTCGAAGTTCATTATTCAATTGGGATAGACATGGATTCACATCACAATCTCCTTCTTTTCATGATTGGGCACCATAATCACATTCTTCTCATTGGGATAAATGATTGTGATGCTTTGGTTTCATAAGAAAAACTTCTATTTTTACTATTTTTAGAATTAAAGTTCTCCCTTCAATTGGGATAAACATGGATTCACATAATAATCTCCATTTTTCATAATTAGGCACCATAATCACATTCTCCACATTGGGATAAATGATATTAATGCTTTAGTTTCATAAGAAAAACTTCTTTTTCTACTATTTTTAGACTTGAAGTTCGTCTTTCAATTGGGATAAACATTGATTCACATAATAAGCTCTTTTCTTTTCATATGGGCACTATAAACACATTCTCCTTGTTGTGATAAATGATTTTGATGCTTAGATTTCACAAGAAAAACCTCACTTTCTACCATTTCTAGAATCGAAGTTCATCTTTCAATTGGGATAAACATGGATAAACATGGACTCGCATAATAATATCCTTTCATTTCTTGATTGGGCACTATAAACACATTCTGCTTGTTATGATAAATAATTTCGATACTTTGGTTTCGTGAGAAAAACTTCTCTTTCTACCATTTTTAGAATCGAAGTTCGACTTTCAATTGGGATAAACATGGATTCACATAATAATATCCTTTCTTTTCGTGATTAGGCATCATAATCACATTCTCCTCGTTGGGATAAATGATATTGATGCTTTGGTTTCACAAGAAAAACTTGCTTTTCTACCTGTTTTAGAATTCAAGTTTATCTTTCAAGTAGGATAAACATGGATTCACATAATAATGTCCTTTCTTTTGATGATTGGGCACTATAAACACATTGTCCTTGTTGTGATAAATGATTTTGATGCTTTGGTTTCATAGGAAAAACTTCTCTTTCCACCATTTTTAGAATCAAAGTTCGTCTTTTAAGTGGGATAAACATGGATTCATATTATAACCTCCTTTCTTTTCCTTGATTGGGCGCCACAAACACATTCTCTTTATTAGGATAAATGATTTCGAAGCTTTGGTTTCATAAGAAAAACTTCTCTTTCATCCATTTTTAAAATTCAAGTTCACCTTTCAATTCGAATATACATGGATTCACTTAATAATCTTTTTTCCTTTCATTATCGGTCACCATAAACACATTCATCTCATTGAGATAAATGATACTAATGCTTTGGTTTCATAAGAAAAACTTTTCTTCCTAGTATTTTCAGAGTTAAAGTTTGTCTTTCAATTGGGATAAATAAGGATTCACATAATAGTCTCCTTTCTTTTCATGGTTGGGCACTATAAACACATTCTCCTTGTTATGATAAATGATTTTGATGCTTTGGTTTCTGAAGAAAAACTTCACTTTCTACCATTTTTAGAATCGAAGTTCATCTTTCAACAGGGATAAACATGGATTCACATATAAGCTCCTTTCATTTCATGAATGGGCAACATAATCACATTCTTCTCGTTGGGATAAATGACATTGATGCTTTGGTTTTGTAAGAAAAACTTCTATTTCTACTATTTTTAGAATTGAAGTTCATCTTTTAATTGGGATAAACATGGATTCACATAATAATTTCCTTTATTTCATGATTGGGCACCATAATCACATTCTCCTTGTTGGGATAAATGATTTTGATCCTTTGGTTTCATAAGAAAAACTTATTTTTCTACCACATTCAGAATTGAAGTTCGTCTTTTAGTTGGGGTAAACAAGGATCACATAATAATATCCTTTCTTTTCATGATTAGGCATCGTAAACGCATTCTCTTTATTATGATAAACGATTTTGATGCTTTGGTTTCATAAGAAAAACTTTTCTTTCTACCATTTTTAGAATCAAAGTTTGACTTTCAATTGGGATAAACATGGATTCACATGATAAACTCCTTTCTTTTCATGTTAGACACTATAATCATATTCTCCTCATTGGGATAAATAATCTTGATGATTTGGTTTCAGAAGAAAAACTTATTTTTCTACCATTTTCAAAATTCAAGTTCATCTTTCAATTGGGATAAACCTGGATTCATATAATAATATCCATTCTTTTCATGATTGTGCACTATAAAGACATTCTCCTTCTTGTGCTAAACGATTTTGATGCTTTTGTTTCAAAAGAAAAACTTCTCTTTCTACCATTTTTAGAATGAAAGCTCGCCTTTCAATTGGGATAAGCATGTATTGACATAATAATCTTCGCTCTTTTCATGATAAGGCACCATAATCACATTCTTCTCATTGGGATAAATTATTTTGATGCTTTGGTTCACAAGAAAAACTTGTTTTTCTACCATTTTTAGAATTCAAGTTCATCTTTCAATTGGGATAAACATGGATTCACATAAGAGTATCCTTTCATTTCTTGATTGGGCACTATAAACACATTCTCCTTATTGTGATAAACGATTTTGATACACGTTCTCCTTGTTGTGATAAACGATTTTGGTGCTTTGGTTTCATAAGAAAAGCTTCTCCTTCTACCATTTTTAGAATCGAAGTTCATCTTTCAATTGGGCTAAACATGGATTCACATAATAATCTCCATTCATTTCATGATTGGGCACCATAAACATATTCTCCCTAATTGAATAAATGATTTCGATGCTTTGGTTTCATCAGAAAAACTTGTTTCTCTACCATTTTTAGAATTGAAGTTCATCTCTCAATTGAGATAAATGTGGATTCACAAAATAATCTCTTTTCTTTTCACGATTGGGCACTACGAACACATTTTCCTTTTTATGATAAACGATTTTGATGCTTTGGTTTCATAAGAAAAACTTCTCCTTCTACCATTTTTAGATAGATATTCATCTTTTAATTGGGATAAAAATGGACTCACGTAATAATCTCCTTGCTTTTCATGATTGGGCACCATAATCACATTCTCCTCGTTGAGATAAATGATATTGATGCTTTGGTTTTATAAGAAAAACTTCTATTTCTATTATTTTTAGAATTGAAGTTCATCCTTCAATTCGGATAAACATGGCTTGACATAATAATCTCCTTTCTTTTCAAGATTGGGCACCATAATCACATTCTCCTTGTTGGGATAAATGATTTTGATGCTTTGATTTCACAAGAAAACCTTGTTTTTCTACCTTTTTTAGAATTCAAGTTCATCTTTTAATTGGGATAAACAAGGATTCACATAATAATATACTTTCATTTCTTGATTGGGCACTATAAACATATTCTCCTAGTTGTGATAAACGATTTTGATACACATTCTCCTTGTTGGGATAAACGATTTTGATGCTTTTGTTTCAAAAGAAAAACTTCACTTTCTACCATTTTTAGAATGGAAGTTCGTCTTTCAATTGCGGTAAACGTGGATTGACATAATAATCTCCTCTCTTTTCATGATTGGGCACCATAATCACATTCTCCTCATTGGGATAAATGATTTTGATGCTTTGGTTTCATAGGAAAAACTTGTTTTCTACCAGTTTTAGAATTCAAGTTCGTCTTTCAATTGGGATAAACATTGATTCAGATAACAATATCCTTTCTTTTCTTGATTGGGCACTATAAACATATTCTCCTTGTTGTGATAAATGATTTGGATGCTTTAGTTTCATAGGAAAAACTTCTCTTTCTACCATTTTTAGAATTAAAGTTCATCTTTCAAGTGGGATAAATATGGATTCATAGAATAACCTCTTTTCCTTTCTTGATTGGGCACCACAAACACATTCTCCTCTTTGGGATAAATGATTTCGAAGCTTTGGTTTCATAAGAAAAACTTTTCTTTCATCCATTAAAATTCAAGTTTGCCTTTCAGTTCCGATAGACATGGATTCATGCAATAATCTTCTTTTCTTTTTCATTATCGGGCACCATAAACACATTCTCCTCATTGGGATAAATGATACTAATGCTTTGGTTTCATAAGAAAAACTTCTCTTTCTACTATTTTTAGAGTCGAAGTTCATTATTCAATTGGGATAAAAATGGATTCACATAACAATCTCTTTTCTTTTCCTGATTGGGCACCATAATCACATTCTTTTCATTGGGATAGATAATTTTCATGCTTTGGTTTCATAAGAAAAACTTCTATTTCTACTATATTTAAAATTAAACTTCTCTCTTCAATTGGGATAAACATGGATTCACATAATAATCTCCTTTTTTCATGATTGGGCACCACAATCACATTCTCCTCATTAGGATAAATGATATTAATGCTTTGATTTCATAAGAAAAACTTCTCTTTCTACTATTTTTAGAGTTGAAGTTCGTCTTTCAATTGGGATAAATATTGATTCACATAATAAGCTCTTTTCTTTTCATGAATGGGCACTATAAACACATTCTCCTTGTTGTGATAAACGATTTTGATGCTTAGATTTCACAAGAAAAACTTCACTTTCTACCATTTCTAGAATCGAAGTTCGTCTTTCAATTAGGATAAACATGGATAAACATGGATTCACATAATAATATCCTTTCATTTCTTGATTAGGCACTATAAACACATTCTCCTTGTTGTGATAAATGATTTCGATACTTTGGTTTCGTGAGAAAAACTTCTCTTTCCACCATTTTTAGAATCGAAGTTCGACTTTCAATTAGGATAAACATGGATTCACATAATAATATCCTTTCTTTTCATGATTGGGCACCATAATCACATTCTCCTCATTGAGATAAATGATATTGATGCTTTGGTTTCACAAGAAAAACTTGTTTTTCTACCAGTTTTAGAATTCAAGTTTATCTTTTAAGTAGGGTAAACATGGATTCACATAATAATATCCTTTCTTTTGATGATTGGGCACTATAAAAACATTGTCCTTGTTGTGATAGATGATTTCAATGCTTTGGTTTCATAAGAAAAACTTCTCTTTCCATCATTTTTAGAATAAAAGTTCATCTTTTAAGTGGGATAAACATGGATTCACATAATAATATCCTTTCTTTTCTTGATTGGGCACCATAATCACATTCTCCTCGTTGGGATAAATGATATTGATGCTTTGGTTTCACAAGAAAAACTTATTTTTCTACCAGTTTTAGAATTCAAGTTCATCTTTCAAGTAGGATAAACATGGATTCATATAATAATATCCTTTTTTTTCATGGTTGGGCACTATAAACACATTGTCCTTGTTGTGACAAATGATTTTGATGCTTTGGTTTCATAGGAAAAACTTCTTTTTCCATCATTTTTAGAATCAAAGTTCATCTTTCAAGTAGGATAAACATGGATTCATATTATAACCTCCTTTCTTTTCCTTGATTGGGCACCACAGACACATTTTCCTTATTAGGATAAATGATTTCGAAGCTTTGATTTCATAAGAAAAACTTCTCTTTCATCCATTTTTAAAATTCAAGTTCGTCCTTCAATTCGAATAGACATGGATTCACGTAATAATCTTCTTTCCTTTCATTATCGGTCACCATAAACACATTCTCCTAATTGAGATAAATGATACTAATCTTTGGTTTCATAAGAAAAACTTTTGTTCCTAGTATTTTTCGAGTTGAAGTTCGTCTTTCAATTGGGATAAATATGGATTCACATAATAGTCTCATTTCTTTTCATGGTTGGGCACTATAAACACATTCTCTTTGTTGTGATAAACGATTTTGATGCTTTAGTTTCAGAAGAAAAACTTCACTTTCTACCATTTTTGGAATCGAAGTTCATTTTTCAATAGGGATAAACATGAATTCACATAATAAGCTCCTTTCATTTCATGAATGGGCAACATAATCACATTCTTCTCGTTGGGATAAATGATATTGATGCTTTGGTTTCGTAAGAAAAACTTCTATTTCTACTATTTTTAGAATTGAAGTTCATCTTTTAATTGGGATAAACATGGATTCACATAATAATCTCCTTTATTTCATGATTGGGCACCATAATCACATTCTCCTCATCGGGATAAATGATTTTGATCCTTTGGTTTCATAAGAAAAACTTATTTTTCCATCACTTTTAGAATTGAAGTTCATCTTTCAGTTAGGGTAAACAAGGATTCACATAATAATATCCTTTCTTTTCATGATTGAGCACCATAAACGCATACTCCTTGTTGTGATAAACGATTTTGATGCTCTGGTTTCAAAAGAAAAACTTTTCTTTCCACCATTTTTAGAATCAAAGTTCGACTTTCAATTAGGATAAACATGGATTCACATGATAAACTCCTCTCTTTTCATGATTGGGCACTATAATCATATTTTCCTCGTTGGGATAAATAATCTTGATGATTTGGTTTCATAAGAAAAACTTGTTTTTCTACCATTTTTAGAATTCAAGTTTGTCTTTCAATTGGGATAAACCTGGATTCACATAATAATATCATTTTTTTTCATGATTGTGCACTATGAAGACATTCTCCTTCTTGTGATAAACGATTTTGATGCTTTTGTTTCAAAAGAAAAACTTCTCTTTCGACCATTTTAGAATGAAAGTTCACCTTTCAATTGGGATAAGCATGTATTGACATAATAATCTCCGCTCTTTTCATGATAAGGTACCATAATCACATTCTCCTCATTAGGATAAATTATTTTAATGCTTTGGTTTCACAAGAAAAACTTGTTTCTCTACCATTTTTAGAATTGAAGTTGGTCTTTCAATTGAGATAAACATGGATTTGCAAAATAATCTCCTTTCTTTTCACGATTGGGCACTACGAACACATTTTCCTTTTTATGATAAACGATTTTGATGCTTTGGTTTCATAAGAAAAACTTCTCCTTCAACCATTTTTAGATAGACATTCATCTTTCAATTGGGATAAAAATAGATTCACGTAATAATCTCTTTCCTTTTCATGATTGGGCGCCATAATCACATTCTCCTTGTTGAGATAAATGATATTGATGCTTTGGTTTTATAAGAAAAACTTCTATTTCTACAATTTTTAGAATTGAAGTTCATCCTTCAATTGGGATAAACATGGATTCACATAATAATTTCTTTCTTTTCAAGATTGGGCTCCATAATCAAATTCTCCTCATTGGGATAAATGATTTTGATGCTTTGGCTTCACAAGAAAAACTTGTTTTTCTACCATTTTTAGAATTCAAGTTCGTCTTTCAATTGGGATAAACATGGCTTCACATGATAATATCCTTTCATTTCTTGATTGGGCACTATAAACTCATTCTCCTTGTTATGATAAACGACTTTGATACACATTCTCCTTGTTGTAATAAATGATTTGGATGCTTTTGTTTTAAAAGAAAAACTTCACTTTCTACCATTTTTAGAATGAAAGTTCATCTTTTAATTGGGACAAACAAGGATTGACAGAATAATCTCCTCTCTTTTCATGATTGGGTACCATAATCACATTCTCCTCATTGGGATAAATGATTTTGATGCTTTGGTTTCATAGGAAAAACTTGTTTTCTACCAGTTTTAGAATTCAAGTTCGTCTTTCAGTTGGGATAAACATTGATTCACATAATAATATCCTTTCTTTTCTTGATTGGGCACTATAAACACATTCTCCTTGTTGTGATAAATGATTTGGATGCTTTGGTTTCATAGAAAAAACTTCTCTTTCTACCATTTTTAGAATTGAAGTTCATCTTTCAAGTGGGATGAACATGGATTCATAGAATAACCTCTTTTCCTTTCTTGATTGACCACAAACACATTCTCCTCTTTAGGATAAATGATTTTGAAGCTTTGGTTTCATAAGAAAAACTTTTCTTTCATCCATTTTTAAAATTCAAGTTTGCATTTCAATTCGGATAGACATGGACTCACGCAATAATCTCCTCTCCTTTCATTATCGAGCACCACAAACACATTCTCCTTATTGGGATAAATGATACTAATGCTTTGGCTTCATAAGAAAAACTTCTCTTTCTACTATTTTTAGAGTCGAATTTTATCTTTCAATTGGGATAAACATTGATTCACATAATAATCTCCTTTCTTTTCATGGTTGGGCACTATAAATACATTCTCCTTGTTGTGATAAACGATTTTTAAGCTTTGGTTTCAGAAGAAAAACTTCACTTTCTACCATTTTTAGAATCGAAGTTCATCTTTCAATTGGGATAAACATGGATTCACATAATAAGCTCCTTTTTCTTCATGAATGGCCACCATAGTCACATTCTTCTTGTTGGGATAAAAGTTATTGATGCTTTGGTTTCATAAGAAAAACTTCTATTTCTGCTATTTTTAGAATTAAAGCTCGTCTTTTATTGGGATAAATGTGCATTCACATAATAATCTCCTTTCTTCTCAAGATTGGGCACCATAATCACATTCTCCTTGTTGGGATAAATGATTTTAATGCTTTTGTTTCATAAGAAAAACTTATTTTTCTACCACTTTTAGAATTGAAGTTCATCTTTTAGTTAGGATAAACATGGATTCACATAATAATATCCTTACATTTCTTGATTGGGCACCGTAAACACATTCTTCTTGTTGTGATAAATAATTTTGATGCTTTGGTTTGAAAAGAAAAACTTCTCTTTCTACCATTTTTAGAATCAAAGTTTGACTTTCAATTAGGATAAACATAGATTCACATAATAAAGTCCTCTCTTTTCATGATTGGGCACCATAATCACATTTTCTTCGTTGGGATAAATAATCTTGATGATTTGGTTTCGTATGAAAAACTTGTTTTTCTACCATTTTTTGAATTCAAGGTCGTCTTTCAATTGGGATAAACATGGATTCACATAATAATATCATCTCTTTTCATGATTGTGATAAACGATTTTGATGCTTTTGTTTTAAAAAAAACTTCTCTTTCTACCATTTTTAGAATGAAAGTTCGCCTTTCAATTGGAATAAACATAGATTGACATAATAATCTCCGCTTTTTTCAAGATAAGGCACCATAATCACATTCTCCTCGTTAGGATAAATTACTTTGAAGCTTTGGTTTCACAAGGAAAACTTGTTTTTTTACCATTTTTAGAATTCAAGTTTGTCTTTCAATTGGGATAAACATCGATTTAAATAATAATATCCTTTAATTTCTTGATTGGGCACTATAAACACATTCTCCTTGTTATGATAAACGATTTTCATGCTTTGGTTTTAAAAGAAAAACTTCTCTTTCTACCATTTTTAGAATCGAAGTTCAACTTTCAATTGGGATAAACGTGGATTCACATAATAAACTCCTCTCTTTTCATGATTGGGCACCATAATCACATTCTCCTCGTTGGGATAAATGATCTTGATGATTTGGTTTCATATGAAAAACTTTTTTTTCTACCATTTTTAGAATTCAAGTCCGTCTTTCAATTAGGATAAACATGGATTCACATAATAGTATCCTTTCATTTCTTGATTGGGCACTATAAACATATTATCCTTGTTGTGATAAATGATTTTGATACACATTCTCCTTGTTGTGATAAATGATTTTGGTGCTTTGGTTTCATAAAAAAACTTCTCCTTCTGCCACTTTTAGAGTCGAAGTTCATCTTTCAATTTGGATAAACATAGATTCACATAATAATCTCTGTTCATTTCATGATTGGGCACCATAAACATATTCTCCCCAATTGGATAAATGATTTCGATGCTTTAGTTTCATAAGAAAAACTTGTGGCTCTACCATTTTTAGAATTGAAGTTCATCTTTCAATTGGGATAAACATGGATTCATAAAAAATCTCCTTTCTTTTCACGATTGGGCACTACGAACACACTCTCCTTCTTATGATAAATGATTTGATGCTTTGGTTTCATAAGAAAAACTTCTCCTTCTACCATTTTTAGAATAGACATTCGTCTTTTTGGGATAAAAATGGATTCACATAATAATTTGCTTGTTTTTTGTGATTGGGTACCATAATCACATTCTCCTCGTTGAGATAAATGATATTAACGCTTTAGTTTCGTAAGAAAAACTTTTACTTCTACTATTTTTAGAATTGAAGTTCATCCTTCAATTAGGATAAACATGGATTCACATAATAATCTCCTTTCCTTTCAAGATTGGAACCATAATCACATTCTCCTCATTGGGATAAATGATTTTGATGCTTTGGCTTCACAAGAAAAACTTGTTTTTCTACCATTTTTAGAATTCAACTTTATCTTTCAATTGGGATAAACATGGCTTCACATGATAATATCCTTTCATTTCTTGATTGGGTACTATAACCACATTCTCTTTGTTGTAATAAACGATTTTGATACACATTCCCCTTGTTGTGATAAATGACTTCGATGCTTTTGTTTCAAAAGAAAAACTTCACTTTCTACCATTTTTAGAATGGAAGTTCGTCTTTCAATTGGGATAAACATGGATTGACATAATAATCTCCTCTCTTTTCATGATTGGGCACGATAATCACATTCTCCTCATTGGGATAAATGATTTTTATGCTTTGGTTTCATAAGAAAAGCTTGTTTTCTACCAGTTTTAGAATTCAAGCTCGTCTTTCAATTGGGATAAACATGGATTCACATAATAATATCCTTTCTTTTCTTGATTGGGCACTATAAACACATTCTCCTTGTTGTGATAAATGATTTGGATGCTTTGGTTCCGTAGGAAAAACTTCTCTTTCTAGCATTTTTAGAATTGAAGTTCATCTTTCAAGTGGGATAAATATGGATTCATATAATAACCTCTTTTCTTTTCTTGATTGGGCACCACAAACACATTCTCCTCTTTCGGATAAGTGATTTCGAAGCTTTGGTTTCATAAGAAAAACTTTTCTTTCATCTATTTTTAAAATTCAAGTTCGTATTTCAATTCAGATAGACATGGATTCACGCAATAATCTCCTTTCTTTTCATTATCGGGACCATAAACACATTTTCCTCATTGGGATAAATGATACTAATGCTATGGTATTATAAGAAAAACTTCTCTTTCTACTATTTTTAGAGTCAAAGTTCATCTTTTAATTGGGATAAACATGGATTCAGATAATAATCTATCGCGATGTACCCCAGGGTGGATCCTCGCGGATCTAAGAGTGCGTACAACTTAAAATATTATCCTGACTCAAAAATGTCTTCTTGACTAAAACTATTCTTCGGAGTTACGATAAGAATGAGAAAATACAGATTCTCGACTTATGACACAGTGAGGGGGACCATAAGACGAATCACTCAT
>JBBYHO010498859.1:0-23372 GCA_038382025.1 Adansonia gregorii
ATCCCAATATAAAGACAAACTTCAATGCTAAAAATGGTAATAAGAGAAGTTTTTCCTATGAAACCAAACATCAATATTGTTAATCCCAATGACGAGAATGTGCTTATGATGCCCAATAGTGAAAAGAAAGGAGATTATAATGTAATCCAAGTTTATCCCAATTGAAAGATGAACATCAATTCTAAAAATGGTAATAAGATAAGTTTTTCTTAAGAAACCAAAGCATCAATATCGTTAATTCCAATAAGGAGAATGTGTTTATGATGTCCAATAATGGAAAGAAATGAGATCATAAGGTGAATCCATGCTTATCCCAACGGAAAGACGAACTCTAATTCTGAAAGTGGTAATAAGAGAAGTTTTTCTTATGAAACCAAAGCATGAATATCATTAATCCCAACGAGGAGAATGTATTTATGATGCCCGATAATGAAAAGAAAGGAGATTATTATGTGAATCAATGTTTATCCCAATTGAAAGACGAACTTTAATTCTAAAAATGGTAATAGGAGAAGTTTTTCTTATGAAACCAAAGCATCTATATCATTAATCCCAATGAGGAGAATGTGTTTATACTACCCAATAATGAAAAGAAAGGAGATTATTATGGGAATCCTGGTTTATCCCAAATATTGTGCATTTTGTAATGGACCACGAATTTTGTTAATAATGTTTCTAGTATCTAGGACAATGAAAAAATTTTGGAAAAATTTTTCTTTGCTAGGTGATCACCATTAGTTTGAACTCTCTTAGAAAAGTCCTTTACCTCTACATATGTAATTATCCCAGGCACTCAACTATAAACCTTTCACCACTTGAGACCCTCTACATCTAAATTTTCATGTCTATGGATTCATTGAAGGATGTACAAATAGGTTATGCTCCTTAAAGATTCAGATATTGATGGTTAGACGTGTTAAAGTAATGATAGTAATTTCAAGATCTCCCTTAGTGCTTAACATTTTGCTATAACTTTCTTGACACTTTTCCAAATCCTTGATTCAAGAAGAATAAAAGTAAACCTAAGCCAAAGGCTTCTTTTCCTTCAAACAAAACTTTGTAAACCAATGCTTGATATACGAATATAAAATCTAAGATGCTTTTCATGCCAATCCAATTTTTTTCCTAAAGGCTTAACAAAAATCAAAATTCATTGGTGGTTATGAAGCTGATAAAGTTGAGGGGCATGCTTTAAACATTTAAAAATTGAGTGCAACATGATGATGTCGAGATATTCAAAATGATTTCATAAAAAGGTTATCCTTTTCCTAGTGAAATGCTTGTTAGTTCAAATGGCTTTGTTTGAAATGAAAAATGGCTTTTTTTCTCTATTCTTTTTCAAATATAAAAAAAATTATTCCCTTTGCAGTCCCCTTTGAGCCTGATAATTTATTTTTCTTTAAACCCTAATCAAGGATCACCATCCACACTAGGGGGTAAGTAAAGCAAGGCTTTATGATTATAAGTGGCAAATTCCATTTTAAAGTTACAAAAAAAACAAGTTAGATGTCATGAAGTAAATTTTGAGAATAAAAGAACATTTCAAATTTCAAGTTCAAATATTCAAAGTGAAGAATGAAAAAATATCAACTTCTTTCAAAATGAAGAATGAAAAAGTTTCGAAGGAAAAGAAAGAAGAAAAAAGAAGAAGCAATGAAGAATCAAAAACATAAAAGTAGATAAAGAAATGAAAAATTATTTAACTCTAAAAACATGCCAGAATTTACTCCTTCTAAAAAAGAGATGATTCTTGATTCAATCATTCTTAAACATTTTATTTGGGCCTATTTATCTTTTTCTTCCTAAATCAAAAACCATTGCCTACATTACATACCTAACAAAGTCCATTTCGATCAGACATGTTTATTTGAGTTGTCAGGCCATTCATAGGAAACTCTTCAAAAATTTAACTTTTTGAATGATTTTTGAGTCGTCAATTATATGATGGAGCAAGCTTAAAGGCCTTTGGAATTGCCTCTAAATTAACAAAGATGGCTCCAATGGCAGAGAACCTTTCACGCTAGTTCAAAAATGATCCTAAACCCATGAAAGTTTCATGACATCAGTAAAAAATTGAGTCCAATGTCTAAACACTGATTCCTTTCAAAACTTTTATACCCAAACTTATAAATCGATGCTTACTAAAAGCCTTTTACATCAATCCTTTAAGATTTCATGTTTACAAGAATTAGTTTAACACTTGTCACACTATTGTGTTCAAAGATTAAAAGGATGTTACAATTTGATTGTTAGCCTTTCAAGGAATTTCCATGAAAAGAACATTCATCTGAATTTAGTCTTCATAAACCTAAACCTTTTTGTATCAATTTCTTCAAGATAAATTATTGCCAGTGTCACCCTATTGTGCCTATAAATTCATTCATTCATCTCATTCAAAGAAGTCTTGAATGGTGATCATCCATTATAAGAAAGTTTTAACATCATGATGAAGATAACATATCCATTATCCTTGATATTATAAAATCCATGGTTGAAATTGTTTTAGAATTTTCGTAGATTTTGATCAACTTATTTTTTTTAAGATCAGAATTAAAAGGTGATCTCATTCCATAAATCCTGGAATTTTAATGAAATATGATGCTTTTCATGATTTCATAGAAGTAAGCAAATATGCTTTAGGTAGATATTTATCTACTCACACAAGTTATATTAATAAATCAATGAATACTAATTTAACATTTGATAGTTGATAACTTTTCAAGAAAGATTAAACAATTCTCTAAATAAATCTATCACCTTCTCACACAACCCTATGGTAAGGTAGGTGAAGAAGGCTTTGAAAAAGCTTCAATAGTGATATTCGAAGCATTCAAAAGTTTTTTCAATGAAAAAGTTCTCAATACTTTGATGGTGATATTCGAAGCATTTAAAAGAGCTTTTATTGCCTCTTTATGCAACCAAGGTTGAGTAAGATTTAAGTCAGGTAAATCCTTCATCCTGATAATTGATCAAGTCTCAAATATTACACCAAAACTTTTATCCTTGTTCACTTGTCGGCTTTGTCTCGATCAACCTTTTATCCCTGTTGACTATCAACTTTGTCCCAATCAACCCTTTTATCCTTATTAACTTGTCAACTTTATCCCAGCCAACATTTTCTCTTTGTAAACCCTTTTATCCTTATTGACTTGTTGGAATTGTCCTGATAAACCTTTTCTCCTTATTGACTTGTTAGCTTTGTCATGATCAACCTTTTTTCTTTGTTGACTTGTTGGCTTTGTCCTAATCGACCCTTTTATCCATATTAACTTGCCAACTTTGTCTCGATTAACTTTTTCTCCCTATTGACTTGTCAATTTTGTCTCGATTAACCTTTCTCCTTGTTGACTTATCGACTTTTCCTAGTCAACCTTTTTATCCCTCTTTACTTGTTGGCTTTATCCTGGTCAAACTTTTTACCCATTGACTTATTGACTTTGTCTTGGTTAACCTTTTATCCTTGTTAACTTTTATTCTTGTCCCAGTCAACCCTGTTTATCCCTATTAACTTGTCAGCTTTATCCCAGTCAATCTTTTTTCCCTGTTGATTTGTCAGCTTTATCCTAATCACCTTTTCTCCCTATTGACTTATTGATTTTGTCCTAATCAACCTTTTTATCCCTATTGACTTGTTGACATTGTCTCGGTAAACCTTTTCTCCTTATTGACTTATCGACTTTGTCCTGATCAACCCTTTCTCCTTATTGACTTGTCGACTTTGTCCCAGTCGACCCTTTTATTCTTATTGACTTGCCAACTTTGTCTTGATTAACTTTTTCTCCTTATTGACTTGTCAACTTTATCTTGATCAACCTCTTTCCTTATTGACTTATCAACTTTTTTCCAGTCAACCGTTTATCCCTCTTGACTTGTTGGCTTTATCCTGGTCAAACTTTTCTCTCGTTGACTTATTGACTTTGTCTTGGTCAACCTTTTATCCTTATTGACTTTCATTTTTGTCCCAGTCAACCCTGTTATTCCTATTGACTTGTCAGTTTTGTCCCGGTCAATCTTTTTTCCCTGTTGATTTGTTAGCTTTATCCCAATCACCTTTTCTCCCTATTGACTTATTGGCTTTATCCCAATCAACCTTTTTCTCCTTGTTAACTTGTTGGCTTTGTCCTAGTTAACCTTTTGCCCATTTTGACTTGTCAGCCTTGTCCTGGTCAATTTTTTCTCCTTATTGACTTGTTAGCTTTGTCCCAATCAACCTTTTTTATCCTTATTGACTGGTCAGCTTTATCCCAATCGATCTTTTTATTCTTGTTGACTTGTTGACTTTGTCTCAGTTGACTTGTTTCTTTCTATTGACTTGCCAACTTTGTCTCAGTCAATCTTTTCTCCTTGCTAACTTGTCGATTTTGTCTCAGTCAATGTTTTTCTCCCCCTTGACTTGTTGGCTTTATTTTGATTAACCTTTTCTCTTTGTTAACTTGTTAGCTTTGTCTCGATCAATCTTTTCTTATTGTTGAGTTGTCGTCTTTGTTTCACTCAACCCTTTTATTGCTATTAACTTGTCAATTTTGTCCTGGTCAATATTTTATCCTTGTTAACTTGTTGACTTTGTCCTAATCAGCCCCATTTATGCTTGCAGACTTGTTTGCTTTATCTCGATCAACCTTTTATCCCTGTTGACTTGTTGACTTTGTCCAATTCAACCCTATTTATTTTTGTTGACTTGTCAACTTTGTCTTATCAACCTTTATCCCTATTGACTTGTTGACTTTATCTTAGTCAACCTCTTTTATCCCTATTGATTGGTCGACTCTGTCTCTGGTAACCTTTTATACTTGTTGACTTATCAATTTTGTCTCAGTTAACCCTTTTATCCTTGTCAACTTATCGGTTTCATCTCGGTTAACCTTTTATCCTTGTTAACTTATTAGTTTCATCCCGTTAACCCTTTTTAATTTGGTTTTACCCTAGTCATCATTTTAATTCAAGGTTTTTATTTTGGGATGATTAGCTTTTTATGTTCATTATTGGTTTTGATTATCTTTCACATATCTTAACAACCAAATGAAATCATGTCTATTTGGTCTTTGTCCTATTCCTAATTTTTAGGAACGATCAAAGAGGGGCAGCTGTAAACACCTAACTTCATTCGAGCCTCTTTTTTTTCTTTTTCAATAATCCTAAATAGCTGAGATTGAGGACATTATGGTAACCCTCATTGGGAATGATCTTTTTCAGATGAATCAAACATTTTCAAAACCTTTTTATTCATAAGTAAATGGCTACAAGTTCACATGATAAAAAAGAATTACACTTTAATCTCTAATTTTGGATATATATGACGAATATTTAAGAGAAAAATCATTTTTTATCTTTTTTTGTCAAAATTTTGAGAATTGCGAACAATATCGCAGTTAAATTTTTCATTTTTAGAAATTTTTAGAGATTTTGTCATTAAGCTTGCAAATTGACCGTCATATAATTATACTATACCTGTATGGTATTTACGTTGATATGTACTCCAAAAAATCATAAATATTCAAGAAAAAATTGATTTTGGGATTTTATACCATAAGGAGTCAGTTTGTCCATTTTTGTGACTAATTTTGAATTTTTCATATTATTGCGAGTTTTATACTTGTAAAATTTTCCTAATAAAATTATTTTGGGTTCTCGATTCTCATTAATTTTAACGAATTCTTTGAAATTTTCTCGGTTCTGAAATACAAACTTTCCTTTATCTATAAACTTTTATGATAAAATTTTCTCAAGTTCTCAACTTCAAAATTCTTTAAAAATTTGTATTTAATTACCAATAAATTAATTTCTTTTTCAAAATTCATTTTATTTTAAAAGTTTCACATTTTTCTCGTTTTTAAAATACGAGATTTTCTACTGCGTAAATATTTTTAAAAAGATTTTTCTCAATTTATAATTTTTAAAATTTGTCAATTATTATTTAATTCATATTAATTCAGTGAAGGAAAATTTCTTTTATTTTATTAGTTTTGCATTTTTCTTTTGAATTTTTTTTTGAAATACAAATTTTTTTACTTCGTAATTGTTTTTTAAGAAGATCTTTCTTAGTTTAGAATTATTAAAAATTCTTTAAATATTGTTATTTAATTCATATTAAATCAGTGTTGCAAAATTTAATTTTATTTATGAGTTTTAGAATTTTTTTCTATTACCAAGATACGGGTTTTATACTCCATAAATTTTTTCGGTGAGAATTTTTCAAGTTACTAATTTTTTAAATTTCTTTAAAAATTATTATTTAATCCATATTAAATTGTTTTTAAAAAATTTAATTTATTTGGTAAGTTTTAAAAAAAAATTTTATCGATATTTTACACATAAATTTTTTTATGGGATTTTTTTGAGTTTATAATTTTAAAATTTTTTCAAATATTATTGTTTGATTCATATTAAATTAGTTTTTTAAAATTCACTTTATTTTATGAGTTTTGCATTTTCTACCATAATTTTTTTTCAAAAATACGAAGTTTTTTACTCTGCTAATTTTTTGGGAGAACTTTTCTTAGTATATAATTTTTAAAATTCTTAAAATATTATTATTTAATTTATATTAAATCTATTTTGAAAATTTTAATTTATTTTATGAGTTTTAGAATTTTTTTTGTTACCAAAATATGGAGTTTCTATGTCATAAATTTCTTTAGTAGGATTTTTAAAATTCTTAAAATATTATTATTTAATTTATATTAAATTTATTTTGAAAAATTCAATTTATTTTATGAGTTTTAAAATTTTTTTTGTTACCAAAATTTGGAGTTTCTACGCTATAAATTTCTTCAGTAGGATTTTTCAAAGTTCATAAGTTTTAAAATTATTTAAATATTATTTTCTCATCCCTATTAAATCAGTTTGTAAAAAATTAATTTATTTTATGAGTTTTGTATTTTCTCATATATAATAATTTTTCTCAGTAAAAGTTTTTCTCGTAAAATTTTACGAGTTTGCTATTTTTAATAGTTTTTCTTATGCATAAAAATCATTTTTATCATTAGATTAAATTAAATTTAATATATAAAATTTTGTTGTAAATACATAGTTTTTAATTTTTACAATTTAGTTCTTGCAGTTAATTTTTATGGTATAATTTCATATATTATATACCAAGATCACTCAAAATATCTATAGAAATTAGTAATATCATCGATGACATCACAAGGAGACAAGAGTTATAAATTCAAATCCAATCAATTTGTCAAAAATTAAATCATATCTTAAACAAATCAAATAAAAAAATTATGACATTTAATAAATGAAAGAGAATTCTTATGGATTTTGGAAGAAACCTCATTGCAAGATGGATTCAAAAACCATCATTCTTGTCATCCACCAACTTAGAAAAACTAAAAGACAAAAATTCTCTTAAACAAAAGGCTTTCAATATTCAAATTTAACCATTTTTCATAGAAATTTTCAAGAAATTTTAAGTTTAAAAGCTTTTCAAGGTAATTTCATCTAAAAATTTTGCAATTTTTTTCTTACATCCATCATTATTTTTCTTTAATATGAGTCAAAATCATTTTAAGCTCATGGATTTTATCCATGTTGAAAGGCTAACATGTTGACAATGATCAATTTCCTATATATTTATCGATATATTGAATTTTTTTAAATATTGTTATTTTTGATGAGATATTAATTTTGTTGAATGTATGTGTTTATGGTTATATTGTTATTCTTAATATTTTCATGTTAATATGTTGATCTACATATTTATATATTCATTTTTTGTCATTTTATTTTTGTATTTAAACTTGATGATATTTGTTCATGTTTATTTTCATGATTATGCTACAAAATATTGATGAATATTTATTTCTAACCTAGGCCGACTTTGATATGAATTGGTAATGATGATTTTGTGCTTATTGTTGTCCTGATTTCATGTTTTTTAGCCTACTTTGTAAATATTAGAAATTTTAGAGATTAAATATGTAAAAATTTTTATGCCATTTTTGGTTTGGTCGAGAGCTTCATAGGCGGCTAAAAAATCGATTTTGTGTGTTTTGGAACATATTTTAGGTGATTTTAACATTTTAAGGGCCATTTTGCAGTTTTAAAAATTTTAAGGGATAAATTGCAAAATATGCAAAAATCATATTTCATGGCCAAAAGTGCTTGGCCGGACCTTTTGTAGATTTTTTTTTTTCATGATTTTTAGGTTAATTCTTGGCTAGTTTGATGATTTTTTGTGATCTTTTGTGACTTTCTTCATGTAGGGGCCAAAATGCAATTTTGTAAAACTTAGAAACTAGTTTGCAAAAGTGGACAATTTTTATTTATAGTCAAAGGTGTTTGATCGAACCTTCATAGGAACCATGATTTGCATGCTGATTTTTTCATGATTAGTTATATTTTGTGATGATTCATTATGTTTTTTATGTTAGGGTCAAAATGTAATTTTATAAAGTTTAGGGGTTATTTTGTAAGCTGTAGAGAAATTTTGTTTATACCAAGGTGTAGACACCTTACTTTGTCTGGACCAATTTTTAGCATCCTAGGAGTTAGGTAAAAGATGACAAAATAAAAAAAAAAGTTTTTTAAGAAATTCCAAAATGTCTATAGATCGCTTTAAAGAAAAATGCAAAAGCGAGGCATCAAAGGGCATTTTCAAGGTGTTATCAAAATCCTTCAGGTGAGTATGTGAGCCTATTTTCCTTTCTTTTTGACCAAGATAAGACAACTCAAAGAACCTAAGATATGTGCAGGTCATATGAGTGCTTAAAAACTATCACGAGGCTTTTATGTTACCAAAATTTTGAATTTTCATGTACAGTATCGATACAAGAGGGTTTCGTATCGATGCCCAACATGTGGTATCGATACCTGGCATGTTTGTATCGATACAAACCTTGACAGTAACTAAAGTTGTGATTTTTGGCAAAATGTATCGATACACAAGCATAAGTATCAACACAAATCCATGAAGTATTGATACTAGCCTCTAAGTCTTGAGATTGGAAACATTGTTTTGCTCTTAGTATTTATACACAACTCATTGTATTGATACTAAAAATTAAAATGTACCTTGTATATCGATACACTAAGACATTTTTTCCTGGTTCAAGCCACCTTTTAGCCTCCAAAAACCCAATTTAAACATGTTTTTGCACCAAAGAACTATTATATAACTTTGCAAAACTCAACTATGGGTTCATTAATGGATTCTAACAAATTTTTGGAGTTTAAACAATTAATGACAAAGGTTACTTTCATAAAATATATAAGTGTAAGAGGAGGACAGGCATACCTCTTGCTTGCAGGCTTTCATAACCTTCCTGTCTACTTGCTCAGCATGGCAGAACCAATAAGAAGGGAGTCAACTGGACATGGTAGCTGAAGATATGCCCTGCTGCAAAAATAAACCAAAAATGCCCTTTGCATTATCCTCTAAAAGAAGGGGCTGAACCAAGAAAAGAAAAAATCAGCTATCTTAGAAAAAAAAACTCTCTCAGCTATTAAAAAAGCTTTACAGTAATCCCAAAAAACTATTCACCCATCCCCATAAATCCTTCAGCAACTCCAGCTCCAAAAGCTCACCAAAACATGATTCCATTACCTATCACCCATAACTAACCTCTATTCCCATAGCTACCCCAAACCACCACTAGAAAACCTTCAAGAACCTAACTTTCCACATATTTTGATCTTTAAAAAGCCTTTCCATCAACCATACCACCAAAAAGCTACCTCTTTTCATCATTTCCTTGCTAAATAATAGCAAGGAGAAGGAAAAAATTAAGCCTACCGCAACTACTTTTTTTGGTATATCCTCTCTACCTTGATCTTTGTAGTTTCTATTTTGTCATTAACATCACCTTAGTAAACCTTTTTTATGCTTTGATGGCCATCTTAGGACTCTCATGCATTTTTTATGGCTTTGGTTATGGTAGTTTAAGATCTTATGTTCTTCTTGGTGCCTTCATGCTGTTTGGTTAACTAAGCATGCTCCTTTCCATTTTCATCACCATAATAGCCTCTTGCCATGTAACCTTGCTATGTTCCTTCCATATCCACATCTTCATCTCATGTTTAAAGCATGCATCTTAACATGCAATAAGTAAGCCCATACATTTCCTAGTAGCTTGATAGATTCCATGAAATAAAAATGCCTTTTTTAGCTAAGTCTTTTTTAAACATGTTCATCCTAAGTATGTTCATGCATCTATTTATCATCCCTATGCATTCCCTCTATCTTTTCTATGAAAAATGTCATCTTTTCTTATGCATATATGTTATCCATGTTCATTATTATGTTTGTGGCACTTTGTTTGTGTTAAGATGCTTGTTTGAATACTAGGAAACCCAATTTGAAAAAAAAAACCCCAAGTTAAACAGATGCTATCTCCCACATATAGAGAATAACATGGGCTTAAGATTTTTACGAAGTTGGTTTTCCAACCTTGGGGACAAAGCAAGTATTCAATTTTGGATTCATGGAAGAATAAGTATAAGAATATTGGTTTTTAAAAAAATGAAATGAAGTATTTTAGTTGAAAAATGTGAATCGTTGGTCCTTAGCCAAAGACCCTCATGATGGCATGCTCAATGGGTTGTTCCATCATCCTAAACTACTCCGAGATTGTGGAATGAACTATGACACCCATGTCAACCCTTTATCTTGGTTACGAATGTTTGAACGTCCACAACCTAAGCTTAACCCTATGAAAAACCAAAAATACCAAACACCTCCCCTGTCCTGTTTTGGCAACATAGTGGTCTCGATTTGAAAAATTATTTTAAAATAAAAATGATTTATATAGAATGTATTAGTATCTTTCCTTTGAATGGTTTTGAATTACCTTTCCAACAATATCTCATTTACTTTCAGATGATCTTAAATGAAATAGTTATGATTTTTCAAATCTCCACTGTCTAGAACCCTTAGATCCACTGAGTAGTCTACTATTTGGGCTATTTTGGCCCAACAAACAACATTTTTGAATCCCTTGAATATTTTTCCCATAGAGTTCATGAAATTCCCCTTCCAAAAAGGTATTATTCACATTTTAATAATTCTGAATAAATCTAAAATTATTTTCAAAGTCCATCATAACTTTACCCTATGCATGCTGCCAATGTTGAGACAGGTTGAAATTCAAAAATTAATTCTACCTTGAAAGTGATTTTCTAGGATTTTTGAGAATTTTTTACTTTAATCCTCATCAAGTTACTTTTCCAATTGTAATTCATTTATCCCCTGGGACATTTAGATAAGCTCAAAATAAATTCAGATTGAGAAATGACATAACACTATTCTCTGTTTCTAACTCAATTTTTGAAATGCTTTTATTGAGGTGTTCGAATGCCTCATGATCTACTCGGCTAATACCTATGACTTAGCCCCTTAGATTTGGACCAAGGTGAAACAAAAGAGGAACATTTTAGCCAAACCTTTGGCTCTTGATTTTTAAAGATGCCTTTATCCAAAAAATGACCCATTCCTTTTAAACGTCAAATATTTTCATTTTTGGGGATAATCTAACTCTATTACTATGAAAGGATACTCCAATCTCGCTTTTACCTCAAAATGACATCGAATTTTTATTTTTAGGATACTCCAACCCTATTACTTTGAAGGGATACTCTAACCCTATTTTTACCTCAAAATGACATCGAATTTCCAGTTTTGGGATATTCCAACCACATTACTCCAAGAGGATATTTTTACCTTGCTTTTACCTTAAATCCAATATCAAACTTCTATTTTTTGGGATACTCTAACCCCACTCTTTTGATGTGATACTCCAACCTTGCTTTTCGTGTTTTTTCTAAAATCCAAGCTTTTCTCTTTCTTGAGTCATCGAAAGTTTTTTTCCCTCAAATTCCCACTTAATCCAACTAAGTTTAACATTGTCATCTCAATTATTCATCAATAATTGAAGACAACTACAAGATACATCTCAATTAACCCTCTTGTTTATGTATTTTGTGTGTTTATTTTTGTGTGGATTTACTTATTGTTTTTTTCCTATCTTACTAGTATGTTTAGAGACATCGAGCGCATGCTTTAAAAATCATTTTCAAAATTACAAAACGACATCTGGTGTTGGTATCTTTTTAGTGCCAAACATGAAATATTTGATTTTTTTAAATCTATTCAGATATCATTTTCATTGGAAACCTCTATGTTTTTCACTTCTTCGAGGCACATAGGTGATAAAATTTTCATTGAAACTCGAACTCGTATCTTTACAAATTTTCATGCATTAGAGGGAATTATATTTAAATAATGATAAAAATGGAACAGAGGAAATCAAGATTTAAGTAAGATATAGTTAGTTGGTACTAATTTTTGGGTGCTGTGGGGGTGCTAATCCTTCCCCATATGTAACCAACTCTCAAACCTAAAACAAAGAATCTCTAGTATTATTTTCAATAGGCATCCGATGATGCCTAACTTAAAATGATTGGTTGGTGACTCCAAGTTTATGGCCACTTTGTGGTGGTCATCCAAGGCTAGTCAAATGAGCGATTCATCCAACGACCCTTTACTTCTTCATGTTAAACATTAAAATATTTTTTAAGTCGAGCGTGCTTTGGCCTATCGGATCATCCGAAGTTTGTAAAGGCTGGGCATGGGGAACGTTAACAATGCTTGTTGATATATTAGCTATATTTTCATGCATAATTTCATATGGTTTTTATAGTTTTTAGGTTTTCTCATTATGGACTAAAATGACAATTGTAGGGTTTAAATTACAAACTTTTGTATTTAAGGGGCAAAATGGTTATTTTGTCACTTTTAAAAATTTTTATTTTGGCCTTCCGTAAGGGTATGAAAACTTTCAAAACTCTTTGTATTTTCTTAGTTTTCTGTTGGGTATGAAATGAAATTTAAAAAAATTAGAGGCTTATTGCAATTTTTGCATTTTAAGCGAAAATTTTAGTTTTCCCATTTAGGGTAAATCATCCATTTCTCATCATTTTAATATCCATTAGGGTTATTGAAATACTTTCATGTCGAAGGTATAACCTAAGGGTATTTTGGTAATTTTGCTTATCAAGATTACGTTGAAGGAATATTTAGGATTAGATTATTTTTCCAAGGTAATTTTTTGTCCTTTAAGGTTACAATAATACTTTCATGTTAAGGGTATACCTTTAGGGCATTCTAGTAATTTTGCTAGAATTGAGTCTTAGGTAGTCATCAGGATACTTTTATGCCAAAGATGTGCATTTGTGATAGGTTTAACCTTTCATAATCATTTTTTATCCTTTAGGGTTATCGAATACTTTCATGTCAAAGGTATACTTTAGGGGCATGTTGGTAATTTCCTTAGGACCAAGTCCGAGGTAGTCGTCGAGGTGCTTTTATGCCAAAGATATGCATTTAGGATAGGTTCAATCTTCCACAATCATTTTCATATCCTTTAGGATTACTGAGATACTTGCATGTCAAACGTAGACCTTTAGGGTTTTTTTGTAATTTTTTAGAACCTAGTCCTAGGTAGTCATCATGATGCTTTCATGCTAAAGATGTGCATTTAAGATAGGTTCAACCTTCCACAATCATTTTCATGTCCTTTAGGATTACCAAGATACTTTCACGTCCAAAGTATACCTTAGGAGCATTTTGGTAATTTCATAGAACCAAGTCTTAAGTAGTCACCGCAGTGCTTTCATGCCAAATATGTGCATTTAGGATAGGTTCAACCTTTCATAATCATTTGAATGTCATTTAGGGTTATAGAGATACTTTTATCTTGATGGTATACCTTAAGGGTATTTTGGTAAATTTATGTTAGAACCAAGTCTTATGTGATTACTAAGATATTTTCATATAAGAAGTACACATTAAGAATAAGTTCATAATATCAGGTCATTTCTAGATCATAAAGTCTATATTTTTAATAATAAAATTATTTTTATAAATAAGGCAATATCTTCTAATTAAATTAATACGTAGAATTCTTACTAGAATATACGATAAATTTTATGGATTATTTTAATAGCAAGATACTCTTTTCAAATAGAAGTCTAGATTTTTTTTTATTTCAAAAGAAAAAGGAAAACCTTTCATATTTCATATGGTTCTCTAACGAGCTATGATAGAGAATTTGTATCCACTTGGTTTCGTAATAGGATATGAATAATTTTATGATTTCAAAATGTAATAAAACCTGAGTTTCCTTGGAATAATAAATTTGTTTAATAAAATATTACAAAATTATAATTAAATATTAAATATTGAAATCGAATAAAAATCAAATTTATTTTAACACGTAATTAATAACGTACCGATTGTTGGGCATCATGAGAAAGTCAATCCTTACTTGTGATTGTAACTGACATCCAGCCCCTCTCAAGCGATCTCTGGTATTAGTGCAGACCTCAAAGTTTGTTTTTATGTGTTTTATAATCCTTAAAATATAAACTCCAGCAGGTGTCCAATCTCACTTGGCCAAAATAAATTGGTGGCGACTCCAAGAAAAAGGTCATTTCATAATGACTATTTAGAGAAATCGGGTGAATGAATCATCTCGACAACTTAGTCTCTGGGCATAAAAAATAAAGAATAATAATCATGATATATGCCTCTAGAAATAAAAGGAAATAATTATATATAGATATTTATATAGAAATAATGGATATATTTGCCATTTTAAGTCAGGCTAGTTAGGATTTGTATTTGAGCCACATTGTGATAAGTGGAGATTGTTATGAGAATCCATGCTTGCCCCATTTCTGGGATGAACTATGATTCTAAAAAAAATGGTGGAATGAAAAGCTTCTCTTGCCAAATCAAAGCATCAAAACCATGTATCCCTATGAGGAGAATGTTTTTTTATGCCCAATCACCAAATGAATGGAGATTATTACGATAATCCACGTTTATCCCATTTGACAAACAATTTTGATTCTATGGAAAATGGTGAAAAGAAAAGCTTTTTTGCAAAACCAAAGCATTAAAATCATGTGTCCCAGTGAGGAGAATGGGTTTATAGTGCCTAATCACAAAAAGAATGGAGATTATTACCAAAATCCATGTTTGTCCCTTTCGACTGACAAACTTTGATTTTAAGAAAAATGGTGGAAAGAAAAGCTTTTCTTGCAAAACTAAAGCATCAAAACCGGGCATCCCAATGAGCATAATGTGTTTATAGTGCCCAATAACCAAAAGATTAAAGATTATTATAAGAATCCAAGTTTGTCCCATTTGAGGAACAAACTTTGATTCTAAGGAAAATGGTGAAAAATAAGCTTTTCCTGCAAAACCAAAGCATCAAAGGCATGCAACCTAATAAGGAAAACGTGTTTACGGTGCTTAATCTTCAAAAGATTAGAGATTATTACAAGAACCCAAGTTTGTCCCATTTAACAAACAAACTTTGATTCTGAAGAAAATAGTGTAACAAAAAACACTTATTGCCAAATCAAAGCATCAAAACCTTGTATCCCTATGAAGAGAAAGTGTTTATAATGCCAATTCACCAAAAGAATAGAGATTATTGATTCTAAAGAAAACGGTGTAACGAAAAACACATTTTGCCAAATCAAAGTATCAAAACTTTGTATCCATATGAGAAAAAAGTGTTTATGATGCCCATTCACTAAAAAATAGAGATTATTACTAGAATCCAAGTTTTTTCATTTGACAATTGAACTTTGATTCTAAGGAAATTGGTAAAATGAAAAGCTTCTCTTGCAAAATTAAAGCATCAAAACCATGTATCTAAATGAGGAGAATGTGTTTATAGTGCCCAATCACCAAAATAATAAAGATTATTATGAGAATACATGTTTATCCCATTTCACAAATGAACTTTGATTCTAAAGAAAATGGTGGAAAGAAAAGCTTTTCTTTGAAAACCTAAGCATCTAAACCATGTATCCCAATTAGGGGAATGTCTTTATAGTGCCAATCACCAAAAGAATGTATATTATTTCGAGAATCCAAGTTTGTCCCATTTAATAGCTGATCATTAATTCTAAGGAAAATGGTGGAGTAAAAAGCTTTTCAAGCCAAATTAAAGCAGCGAAATCATGTATCCCTATAAGGAAAATGTGTCTATGGTGCCCAATCACCAAATGAATGGAGATTATTACAGTAATCCATGTTTTTCCTACTTGACAAACAAACTTTGAATCTAAGAAAAATGGTGGGAAGAAAAGCTTTTTTGGAAAAATAAAGTAGCAAAACAATGTATCTATCGACACATTATTTTATCCGGCTAATTTTTAGCAATCTGGAGCATGGACATGAGAGGGGGCGATGTTGTCACCCGGTGAGAAAGTATTTTGAGGAGTTCAAGAAGGCCTAGGGATCATATCGAAGGTAAATGCAAAGATGTGGCATCAAATGACGTAGTTCAAGGTGTCTATGGACAAAAGATATGAGAACATTCATAATTTTACCTGAATGCATCGATACATGGTTCACATATCGATACAATGCTTTAACGATCCAAAAATTTGGAATGTCCCTATTTGTGTCGATACAACATGTAGATGTATTGGTACATGAGTCGCTGTATCAATACAGGACCTCATGTATCAATACTAGGCCATGCCAAGACCAAAGCATGCATTTTGTAAAGATATGTATCGATATGGTGGTTTATAGTATCAATACAAAGGTTCATATTATTGATATAATGAACATTGTATCGATACCGTCAAGGTTTTTAGACCAAATGTATCGATACATTATGTAATGTATCAATACATGCAGGCCATTTTCATGGGCATTTTTGACTTGTCCACTATTGATCAAAACTCGATTTTAACTCATTTCTTTGCATCAGGAAAGATTAAAACACATATCAGATTAAGAATTTAGACTTTTGAATTAATCATAACATTTTTTTTGAAGTTTGATGGATCAAAAAAAATCAGACTTCAAAAAAAGGTCAATATCACATGATCACCCTACCCCCGAGCTTGTTAACCAATATCACCATCAGCCACCCTATTTGCTGAAAAATCATTTTAGCATTTAAACTAGCCACCCTATGCCCATCACATTGTTAGCAAGTTGCTCCCTACAACCACCTTATAGCCACCGTACTGACATCACCTTGTCCCCCTTGAGAAATGGCCAAAAACACCTCTAATTTGGCTCCAAAATGCTGGTATAAAGGGACCACTTCTATTTCAGCTAAAAAAAAGTTAGATTTTAGCTCATTTTGAACTTCTAAAGCACATTCCTATACCAAAAATAAAACCAAAATCTCGTAGCTCTTCACTCACCACTCAAAAATAGCCTTAAAACATTTTTTCCCAACCATTGCACATTTAAAAAATCACCATCATCCATGCCAGTACCAAAACCTCATTATTTTTCTCTTTTTCTTGCTTATTAACAACAAAGAAAAGAGAGAAATTCAAGCCATCTCTACTGCTCCAACCATTTGGCCAAAAATTGAAGTTTGTTGGCATAACTTCTTACTTTATCATTTGCATTTTCTATTTTTCAGCATCTTCATCATTTTAGTGTGCCCTCCATGTTTCCATCACCCTCTTAGGATTATCATGCATTATTATGGCTTTTGGTTGTGATAGTTTAAGATTTGGATGCCTTAATGCCTCTTTGATGTGCAAAATGCCTTATTCCATCCTTATTATTTTGATAGCTCTTGCTCGTGCATTTTATGCCATATCCATGCATCTTGTTATGATTAATCCATGTATGAATCATTAGCCTAACACATTTCAAGCACATTTATATATTAGCTTGCATGAATCATTGTCATTTCCAGCATCCATATTTTCTTGTCATAATGCGTAACACTTTCTTTGTCTAAACCATTGGTAAAGTTAGCATCCCTATTGATTTTATGTGTCATCCCCGTATGTGTTTGTTGCCTTCTCCTTGCCAAAATGCATGTTTGATGGCTATCAAAACTGATTTTTTAAAAACCCCTAAGCCAAGCATGTTAACTTTACCAATGAGGATTAGCATGGACTTAGTATTTTCCTTAAAGTTAGCAAATTATCATAGGAAAAATTAAGTTTTCTAGATTTGGAATCTTGGTTAAACAAACTCAAATCTTCTGATTTTGAAATGAAAATGGTCTCACAATTATTCCTTAAATGTTTGTGCCTTTTTCTTGAGTCAAAACCTTGAGTGGTATGATCAACGGGCTATTTCATCATCCTAAACTACTCCGAGGCTTTGCAAATGACCTTGTG
This sequence comes from Adansonia gregorii, assembly GCA_038382025.1. Classification (NCBI taxonomy): domain Eukaryota; kingdom Viridiplantae; phylum Streptophyta; class Magnoliopsida; order Malvales; family Malvaceae; genus Adansonia; species Adansonia gregorii. The sequence goes on from JBBYHO010498859.1 coordinate 18,127, forward strand.
ATGCTTATGCCACTCTTTCCCTTCCATCATAGATGTTCGAATGCCAATGACTCAAGTTTGGACCTGTAGATATAAAAAATTGAGAGATATCCCCTACCTTGCTTTGTCCCTTATTGGTAGCATAACTGTTGTAAATTGAAAAATCATTTTAAAATCCTAAATAACTTTTCATGAATTTTCTAATATTTTTCTCTCAAAGCATGTTAAATTATTTTTTAAAAAATGTCTTATTCACCCTCGGATCATTCCAGATGAGACAATTATGATTTTTCAAGTCTAAACTGTCTGGAACCTCTAGAATCTGAACATGTATTATGGTTAGGCCGTTCAAGGACACTAAATGATTTTTCTAAAATTTTTAAACATTTTCCCTAAAAGATTCATGAAATTTCCTTTTCAAAAAGGTATTGCTTGCAATTTTTGAATACCAAACAAGTCTGAGGTGATTTTCAAATTTTGACGCACCTTGTCCCTCGTATGCTCTGCCAGTAGCTCAATCAATCAGAACTTGAAGATTTATTCCCCTAGAAAGTGACTTTTTAGGATATGGGGAATATTTTTAGATTGAACCTCATCGAGTTAGCTTTCTAGTGGTATTTTGTCTACCCTTTAGATCCTTTAAACTGATTTAGAACAAATTTGGGAAGTAGGATAGCGCAAAGCTGTCCCCTATTTTCAGTTATGGTCAAAATTAAGCTGTTATCCCGACTCTCGTCTCGAGATATTTGAATGTTCTCATGCACCCTAATCAGACTCGAGAACATTCTTTGACCTCTCATAAGCTCGTATCAAGGCACAAATACATTTTACATCTTTACCATCCTTATTTAAAACATTTCCTTTGCCAAAGGTTGTCAAAACACTCATGTTTCCTAAATCATGAAGTTTTGTCAACTTATGTTCTCCAACCCCGGCCTTCCGAGGGGACACTCCAATCCCGCTCTTTAAATTTGTCAAGATCTAAAAAAATCTTCTATTGTCAAATTATTTGTCATCCACAGGGATACTCCAACCCTGACTTTTTGAGGGGATACTCTAACCCCGCTTCTTAAAATTGTCAAGATTTAAAAATCTTTCTTTGTTAAAAATTATTTACCATTCACGGGGATACTCCACCCCTATCTTTCTTAAGGGGTACTCCAACCCAATCTTTCAACTACAATTAATCTTTTTTTTCACCTTCTTGTATTTCCATGAATACATCAAAACAAACCTCATTCAATCAAGAAACTCAGATGCATCTTAAAATTTATCGATTCGGTTATTCCCAAATAATTGACGGCAATTGCAAGATAAATTTCAATAGTCCATTCCTTTTCTTTATCATTACATTGAATGATCCATGTTATATTACTTCATTTATTGTCTTACTAACATGATTTCTTTGTGATGATTATATGCATTCATGTTTTCAAAACATTTCAAATAAAATTAAAGGTAATATTCCACATGGGTATCTCTATAGTGCCCAAAGTGGAACATTTTATTTTCAAAGTAAAAATCTAGAGGTCATTTTATTGAAAACCTCTATATTCCCTACCTCTCCAGGACGTATATGAGATTAAATCTTTTTCATTAAAACCTGGATTTGTATTTCTATAAGATTCATGCACTACAAACGGGTTATATCAAAATAATGACCAGTTAAGATCAAAAAAATCGAAACTGAGACAAGACATAGCTAATAAGGTATCAATTTCGGGCGTTGTGAAGAGGTTCATACCTCATCACGCGTAACCAACTCCCAAACCTAAATGGTGAATCTTTACATTATGTAGACAACAAGATCGATGTTTTGAGTTTCATAACTTAGAACATAGGTTTCAATAGGCATCCGGTTATACCTACCCCAAAATGATCGATGGTGACACCAAGCGTTGGCCATTTCATGATGGTCATCCGAGACCAATAAAATGAGTGATTCCTCTTATGGTCCTCCTCACTGTATCATAAGTCGATAATCCATACATTCTTGTTCTCATCACCTCGCAAAAGAAAAGTCTCGATCAAGAAGACATTTTCAAGTCAGGAAAATATTTTAAGTCTTGCGCACTTATAGATCTGCAAGGATCCACCCTTGGGTACATTATGATAGTATCCTAATAAGGAGAATATGTTTATAGTGTCCAATCACCAAATGAATGGAGACTATTATGACAATCCAAGTTTGTCCTATTTGAGGGGTTAACTTTGATTCTATGGAAAATAGAGGGGAAAAAAAGTTTTTTTTGCAAAACCAAAGCATGAAAACCATGTAACCTAAAGAGTAAAACGTGTATATAGTGCCCAATCCCTAAAAGAATGGAGATTATTATGAGAGTCCAAGTTTAACCCATTTGATGGAAGAACTTTGATTTTACAAAAAATGGTGGAATGAAAAGCATCTCTTGCCAAATTAAAGCATTAAAATGGTGTATCCTTGTGAGGAGAATGTATTTATAGTGCACAGTAACCAAAAGAATAGAGATTATTACTAAAATCCATGTTTGCCCTATTTGACAAGTGAACTTTGATTCTAAGGACAATGATGGAAAGAAAACTTTTCTTGTAACACCAAAGTGTTAAAACTATGTATTCCAATAGGGAAAACGTGTTTATAGTGCCTAATCACCAAAATATTGGAGATTATTATGATAATCCAGGTTTATCGCATTTGTGGGATGAACTTTAATTTTAAGGAAAGTGGTGGAAAGAAAAGCATTCTTATAAAACCAAAACATTAAAACTATGGTCTCAGCTAGAAAAATGTGTTTATAGTACCCAATCACCAAAAGATTAGAGATTATTATGAGAATCTAGATTTGTCCCATTTGAGGGATGAACTTTGAATCTAAGAAAAATGGTGGAAATAAAGTTATTCTCATAAAACCAAAGCATCAAAACTATGTACCCCAATGTAGAAATGTGTTTATAATGCCCTATCACCAAATGAAGGGAGACTATTATAACAAACCAAGTTTATCCTGTTTTTGAGTGATAAACTTCGATTCTAAGGAAAATAGGGGAAAGAAAAGCTTTTCCTACAAAATTAAAGCATGAAAGCCATGTAACCTAATGAATTAAACGTGTTTATAATGCCCAATCTCTAAAAGAATGGAAATTATTACGAGAATCCAATTTTGTCATATTCGACAAATAAACTTTGATTCCAAGGAAAATGGTGGAACAAAAAGCATCATTTGCCAAATCAAAACATTAAAATGGTGTATCCTTGTGAAGAGAATGTGTTTATAGTACCTAATAACCAAAAAAAAAGAGATTATTGCCAGAACCCATGTTCACTCTATTTGACAAGCAAACTTTGATACTAAGGAAAACGTTAGAAAGAAAAGCTTTTCTTGCAACTCCAAAGCATCAAAACTATGTATCCTAATGTAGAAAATGTGTTTGTAGTGAGATTGGAGATTATTATGATTCCAAGTTTGTCCCATTTGAGGGATAAACTTTGATTCTAAGAACAGTGGTGAAAGAAAAGTGTTTCTTGCAAAGCCAAAGCATTATAACTATGTGTCCCAACTAGAAGGATGTGTTTACAGTGCCCAACCACCAAAAATTGAAGATTATTACGAGAATCCAAGTTTGTCCTAACTGAGGGACAAACCTTGAATTTAAGGAAAATGGTGGAAAAAAATAATTTCTTAGAAAACCAAAACATAAAAATCGTGTATCCCAATAAAAAGAATGTATTTACATGACTGACATAATAATCTCCTCTCTTTTCATGATTGGGCACCACAATCACATTCTCCTCATTGGGATAAATGATTTTAATGCTTTGGTTTCATAAGGAAAACTTGTTTTTCTACCCGTTTTAGAATTCTAGTTCATTTTTCAATTGGGATAAACATGGATTCACATAATAATATCCTTTCTTTCCATGATTCGGCACTATAAACACATTATCCTTGTTGTGATAAACAATTTTGATGCTTTGGTTTCAAAAGGGAAACTTCTCTTTCTACCATTTTTAGAATCGCAGTTCGACTTTTAATTGGGATAAACATGGATTCACGTAATAAACTCTTCCCTTTTCATGATTGGGCACCATAATCACATTCTCCTCGTTAGGATAAATGATTTTGATGATTTGATTTCATAAGAAAAATTTGTTTTTTTTTTACCATTTTTAGAATTCAAGTTCATCTTTCAATTGGGATTGACATAGATTCACATAATAATATCCTTTCTATTCATGATTAGGCACTATAAAGACATTCTCCTTGTTGTGATAAATGATTTTGATGCCTTTGTTTCAAAAGAAAAACTTCTCTTTCTACCATTTTTAGAATGGAAGTTTATCTTTCAATTGGGATAAACATGGATTGACATAATAATCTCCGCTCTTTTCATGATTAGGCACCGTAATCACTTTCTCCTCATCGGGATAATTGATTTTGATGCTTTGGTTTCAGAAGAAAAACTAGTGTTTCTACTATTTTTAGAATTCAAGTTCGTCTTTCACTTGGGATAAACATGGATTCACATAATAATATCCTTTGATTTCTTGATTGGGCACTATAAACACTTTCTCTTTGTTGTGATAAATGATTTTGATAAACATTCTCCTTGTTATGACAAACGATTTTGGTGCTTTGGTTTCATAAAAAAAACTCTCTTCCTACCATTTTTAGAATCTAAGTTCGTCTTTCAATTGGGATAAACTTTGATTCACATAATAATTTCTGTTCATTTCATTATTGGGCACCATAAACATACTCTCCCCAATTAGATAAATGATTTTGATGCTTTGGTTTCATAAGAAAAACTTGTTTCTCTACCATTTTTAGAATAGAAGTTCATTTTTCAATTGGGATAAACATGGATTCACAAAATAATCTCCTTTCTTTACACGATTCGGCACTATGAACACATTCTCCTTGTTATGATAAACGATTTTGATGCTTTGGTTTCATAAGAAAAACTTCTCCTTCTGCCATTTTTAGAACAGATGTTCGTCTTTCAATTAGGATAAAAATAGATTCACATAATAATCTCCTTGCTTTTCATGATTGGGCTCCATAATTACATTCTCCTCATTGGGATAAATGATATTGATGCTTTGGCTTCCTAAGAAAAACTTCTATTTCTACTATTTTTAGAATTAAAGTTATCTTTCAATTGGAAAAAACATGGATTCACATAATAATCTCCTTTCTTTTCAAGATTGGGCACCATAATCACATCCTCCTCGTTGGGATAAATGATTTTGATGCTTTGGTTTCATAAGAAAAACTTGTTTTTCTACC
>JBBYHO010498880.1:0-23365 GCA_038382025.1 Adansonia gregorii
AAATGCATGAGCAAGAGATACCAAACTAATGAGGATGAAATGAGGCATTTTGCACATAAAAGGGGCATTAAGGCATCTAAATCTTAAACTACCATAACCAAAAGCCACAATAATGTATGATAATCCTAAAAGGGTGATGGAAACATAAAGAGTTCACTAAAATGATGAAGATGCTGAAAAACAAAAAATAAAAGTGATAGAGTAAAAAGTTATACCAATCAAAACTTTAACTTTGGTCAAATAGTTAGAGTAACAGAGATGCTTGAAGTTCCCTCTTTTCCTTGTTGTAAATAAGCAAGAAAAAGAGAGAAACAATGACGTTTTGGTTCTGGTATGGATAGGGTGATTTTTAGAATGTGTAGAGGTTGAGAGTCAGTGTTTTGGGGCTAATTTTGGCTGACGGGTGAAGGGCTACGGGATTTTTTTTTGTGTGAATGTATTTTTGAAAGTTGCAACAAGCTGAAATCTAACCTTTTTAGCTGAGATAGAAGTGGTCTATTTATACCAGCATTTTGGAGCCAATTTAAAGGTGTTTTTGGCAATTTCTCAAAAGGGACAAGGTGATGTCAGCATGGTGGCTACAGGGTGGCTGTAGCGAGCAACTTGCTGCCAATGTGATGGGCATAGGGTGGCTAGTTTAAATGCTAAAATGCTTTTCCAGCAAATAGGGTGGCTGATGGTGATATTGGTTAACAAGCTAGGGAGTAGGGTGATCATGTGATGTTGACCTTTTTTTAATCCAATTGAAACTTCAAAAAAATGTTATAATTAATTCAAAAGTCTAAATTTGTAATCTGATATGTGTTTTAATCTTTCCTAATGCAAAGAAACGAGTTAAAATTGAGTTTTGGATCAATGGTGAATAAGTTAAAAATGCCTGGACCATGAAAATGGCCTGCATGTATCGATACATTGCATAATGTATTGATACATTTGGTCCAAATATCTTAATGGTATCGATACAATAAACATTGTATCATTACTATGAACCATTGTATCGATACTATGAACCACTGAATCGATACATGTTGATATGTATCGATACATTTTTTTACAAAATGTATGTTTCGGTCCTAGCATGGCCTAGTATCGATACATGAGGTCCTATATTGATACAGCGGCTCATGTATCGATACATGATACATCTATATGTTGTATCAATACAAATGGGGACATTTCAAATTTTTGGATTGTTGGAGCATTATATCGATACATGAGGACCACGTATCGATACATTCCAGTAAAATTATAAATTTTCTCATATATTTTATTCCTGGGCACCTTGAACTACATCATTTGAAGCTGTATCTTTGCATTTATCTTTGGTACGATCCCTAGGCCTTCTTAATCATCACCAAAATACTTTTTCGTTGGGCGACGATCATCGCCCCCTCTCACGTCCATGCTCCAGATTGCTAAAAATTAGCCCAGACAAAATAAGGTGTCTACACATAGGCCAATCCTCTCCCTTATAAATACAAGGAGGATTTTGTATTTTCATAAAAAAGAGATAAAAAAATATTTGAAAAAAATTAACTTTTAAAACTTTGAATAGGTAAATTTCTTCCTAAAAGCATTAGTTTTTCTTCATTCTTGTTCATATTTCCTCTTGCTATTGAGCTAAAATCACGCTTAAGTTCATGGATTTTGATCCATGTTAAAAGACTAAGCATGATGGCCATGAACCAATTTCTTTGATTTAATTGTTTTTGTTTAAGTTTTCTTGTTAATAAGTTATTCTCTTCATGAATCAAGTTTATGTTGATATGGTGCTAGTTTTTATGTTATATTTGTCATATACATGTTCATATGTATGTCATTTCTTTTAGTGTTTTCTTGTCCTTATGTTAAGATTACATGCTTATGTGTTTATTTTTATGAGTTTATCATATAATAGTGTTGATTTGTGCTAGATAAAGCATGAATGTGTGATTATTGAGTTGAAAAAAAATTTGTTTGCTACATTATTTAGGGCTAGTTGAAACTCATACCTTATATGTAACGATATTATTATTTTTGTGGTTATGTTATAAAAATAGAAAGTTTAGGGACTAATTCATAAAAAATTAAAAAAATTAGCATCTCTATGCTTAGCCAAAGCACATATGCACCTTTAAAAGTGTATTTTATACACTTATCAAGTTAAAATGCATTTTTTATTTTGGGTTTTTTTGTAATTTTAAAAAGTTTAGGGCTTTTGTGTAAATGTTGAAAAGTTATTCTAGGGTCAAAAGAAAGTGACCGAACCTTGCTTGTGAATTTTTATGTGATTTTTTGTGATTATTTGATTTATTTGATGTTTGATTTTATTTTTTAATTATGCAAAGACTAATTTCCAAATTCAAAAAGGTTTAAGGACCTTTAGGAAAATCTAGCATTTTGGTCAAAATTGTCATGTCTAACATAAAATCATCCATTCAAAATATTTTTAGTATTCCACTAGTCCTTAGGTGGGATGTTGAAAATATTAAAACTTTTCACATTCTTTCAGTTCTCCATTAAGGTACAAAATACAGATTTTAAAAATTTAGGGACTTAATTGCATTCCCACATTTTAGGTCACTTTAAAATCTAAATTATCTATTTAAGGTATTTTGGGCATTTAAAAAATAATTTAGCATTTTTAGCCAATTTAGGATTAATGTGTAATTTTGAGAAATTTATGGACCCATTGGTAATTTTTGCTTTATAGGTAATACTTGTCATTTAAATTATTTATTTAGGGTAAAAAAGTCATTGCATATAATTTTCATGTCCTTTAGGGTTACTGGGATACTTTCATGTTGAAGGTATACCTTAAGGGCATTTTGGTATTTTCTTCAAAACTGAGTCCGACATAGTCATCAAGATGCTTTTATGCCAAAGATGTGTGTTCTAGATAGGTTCACCCTCTTTTAATCATTTTTTGCTCTTTTAGGCTTATCAGGATACTTTCATGTTGGAAGTATCCTTTAAGGAGTATTTTGGTAATTTCTTTATAATCGAATCTGACATAGTTATCAAGATGGTTTTATGCCAAATGTGTGTGTTTAGGATAGATTCACCTTCTTATCATCATTTTTGAGTCTTCCAAGGTTACAAAGATATTTTCATATCGAAGGTATACTATAACGGCATTTTAGTTATTTTGCAGTAGAACCAAGTACTATTTAATTACTAGGATACTTTCATTTCGAAAGTACATATTAGGGATAGTTTTGTATTTTAGACTATTTTTAGGTCTTAAGATACTCCATTATTATTTTTTTATAAAATTAAATTTTTTTAGAAATTTAAGGCAATGTCTCCAAGTTAAAGTAATACGTTGAATTTCTCCTAGAATGTAAGAAGGGTTCTATGGATTATTTTAGTAACGAGATATCCATTTCAAAGAGAAAATTAAGATTTTTTTAATTTAAAAAAAATACCTTTCACATTTTTCCAGCCTTTCGGCGTGGTGGGATAGACATTTTGGTTTTTTAAAACCTTTTGTATTCCTCTGGTTTTTTGGTGGGGTACAAAAGAGAATGATAAAAGCTTTCATGTTTCACTTGTCCTTAGGTAGGGTATGTAAAAGGTTTTTATTTTCCAAAATATAAAAAACTTAAATGCCATATGTTGAAACCAAATAAAAATCAAATTAAAATTAGACATGATTAATAAAGTATCAATTTTTAGCATCACAAAAGGATTGATCTTTACTTATGATTTTAACCAACTTTCAGTCCCTTCTAAATGATCTTTAGTATGATGGTGGACCTTGAAGTTGGTATTCTAGGGTTTGTAACCATTATGAACTCCGATAGCTGACCTAGCCCAAATGGATTGGTGGCGACTCCAACTAAATAGTTATTTCATAATGACTATTTAAGGTTAAGTTAATGATTCATCTTGACCACTTAGTCCCAAGAAATAAGAAAATGTTAATAATGATATGGCCTATAGAAATAAGAGAATATAAAATAGTGATACATCATAAATATAGGAATGAGGGCCATTTAAGTTGGGCTTGGTTAGGATTCGTTTTCGGGCCATGCTGTGACATTTAGCAATGATGAAATACCTCATAAAGGTAGGGGAGAACAATAAAGCTCCTATGTCACTACCTACTATAAGGGAAGTGTGCTACCGAAAGTTCTCGTTGATAATGGGTCAACCTTGAATGTAATGCCTTTGACATGCTTCAAAAACTTCCTATTAGCGATTCTCATATCAAGCACAATTGCATAGTGGTATAAGCATTCGATGGATCATGCAAAAAGGTTGTTGGAAACATCACTATCCTATTTCAGTTAGGGCCATTCACATACAAAGTGGATTTTCATGTGATAGACATTGCTCCATCATACAAGTGCTTGTTGGGGAGACCTTAGATCTATTCTGTAGAGGTAGTGGCATCTTCATTACACTAGAAGTTAAAATTTGTCATAGGAAACGAAGTTGTCAGCATCGGTGGCAAGGAAGATATTATTACGACCACTTCCATGGATGCCCTTTATATTATGCCTAATGAAAGTATACTAGAATAATCATGTGAGCTTGTTAATGCCATATCTATCAAAAAAGGTTTGCCTATGGTCATGCCTCATTTGTCAAAAACCACCTATATAAGTCTACAGTTGACCATCGGTAAGGGTGCTCGAGCTAGAAAGGGATTAGGAAAGCATATGCAAAGGGACTCCAAAGCTTTGAAAGTCACCCATCAAATTAATAAGAAAGGTTTAGGATTCAATCCTAACACCCACCAATAAAAGAAACAAGCTCAAAAAGCATGAGAAAAAAGAATGGCCTATTTGAAGAGTCAAGATTTAGACTACGAACCAATGGTGTTACCTTAGCTATGAGAAAGTTTTTGTTTAGGAGCACACATCAATTTGAATTAGAGAGGAAATACTAGCTCTGGCAATGTAATGGTTAGTTTGAACAAAGCTTTTAGAGACTTCTTTATTAATGCAATTGATGAGCTAAGAACTTCAGTAACAGGCCATGAGATTGGTTTGTGTACTCTAGGATTCGTTCCAAGCATTTTGACTGAAATAGAGATTGTTATACTGTATAAATCTAATTAGATGTAATGCTATGAACTAAACCTATATCCTTTTTCCCAAAAGCATTATAACATCCTTTGTAGGGGCATGTTTTTATCAAGCATTATTAATAAAAATGCTAAGCATTTTGCATTTCCATCTCTTGCATCCATCTTCATTTTTGTCAAATCCTTAAACGTTCTTTCTTTTCCTTCTATGATTTTTTTGCTCATATTGTTCTTCTTTATATTTTTAGGCACCTGGATGAAAATGGCATGAATATTTATACTAAGACTCCAGAAATCAATTTCAAACAATAAATTTGCACTGATGAGGTCAAATTTAAGGGGGATTTTGAGGAAAGCACCATGTTACCAGATTTGTTGAGACTATTAAACAAGAGACTACTGAAACTATAAACCTTGGGGCAAAGAAAGATCAGAGAAAGGTCAAGATAGGAACCTCTATAAACTCATTAGCCCAAACCAGATTAATTAAACCTTTTCCAAGAATACTAGCATGTATTCTCCTGGTCCTATCAAGACATGCCCAAGCTAAACACCAATATAGTGTTTCATAGGCTTCCCTTAAAAGTTGATTGCAAACCCATACAACAAAAATTTAGGAGAATGAAATTGAAGATACTTTTGACCATTAAAAAAAAAGTAAAGAAACATGCAAGATTTCTTAAAGTAACCAAGTACCCTATATGGGTGGCCAACATTATCCTGATTCCTAAAAAGGATGGCAACGTATAGATGTGCATAAATTACAGGCACTTAAATCAAGAAGCCCTGAAGACAAATTTTTTTCCCTTACATTGATACCTTAATAGAGAACACATTGAAAAATTCCTATTTTTATTCATGAATGAATTTTTGGGCTACCATCAGATTAAAATGACACTCGAAGAAATGGAAAAAGCCATCTTCATGAACATATAGGTTACTTTCTACTGCAAGGCCATGCCTTTTGGACTTAAAAATTCTAGGACAAAGGGCAATGTTGGCATTATTCCATGACCTCATTCACAAAGAAACAGAGGTCTATATAGGTAATGTGATTGCCAAATCCCTAAAAGAGATTGAGCATGTCACTAATCTTTATGAACTCTTCAAACTGCTATATAAATATAAACTCAAACTAAACCTAGCTAAATGCATCTTAAATGTTAACTTTGACAAACTATTAGGCTTCATTATGAGTCAACGAGGAATCAAGGTCGATCTTGATAAGGTAAAGGCTATCCAAAACTTATATCTAAAAATAAGGAGCTTCCTTAAAAGACTAAACTATATATCCAGATTCATATCATAACAAACAAACAAATATGATCTGATCTTCAACCTACTCCAAAAATAGAAACCTAATGAATTGAATGGTGAGTGCAACTAGCTTGCAATAGGGTCAAAAATTACTTGTTGAGCATGCCAATGCTTTTATCGTTAGTGCCTAATCAATCACTAACCTTATATCTTTTAGTTTTTGTCAAGTCCATGTGCTGTATAGTGGTTCAACATGATGACTCAGGAAAGAAAAAATAAACTATCTACTACATAAGCAAAAATTTCAAGAATAAAAAAATAACTACTTCATAATTAGGAAGTTATGTTATACTTTAGCCTAGACATCTCAATGGTTAAGGTAATACATGTTATATCAAACTACATGGTTAAATGCTAAATTAGACCCTATCAAATACCTATGCAAAACTCCTACTTTGTCAAGAAATTTGGTCCATGGAAAGTCTTACTCTTCGAATGTGATAATGTTTTTGTAAGCTAGAAAGCCATTACAGGTAATAGGATAGCCAAATTCTTGGCAAGCTAAGCTAAAGAGGACTTTAAACTATTAAACTTTGAATTCTAGATAAGGACCTAATATGCATATCTAAAGCAAAAAATGGTATCAATTATAGCCAAACTTGGAAAATGTATTTTGATAAAGCCTCAAATGCATTAAAACACAGAATTGGGGCTATTTTGATCTCATTAAATGGAGATTATTATGCCTTTACTATTAAATTGATCTTTGACAACACTAATAATGCATCCAAATGCGAAACATGTGTATTGGGACTTTGCATAGCCATTGAAATTGGTATCAAGGTGTTACAACCTCACAGGGACTCTACCTTGTAATTTACCAACTTTGAAAAGAATGGAAGACAGAGATGCTAAGTTGTTCTTGAAAGGCTACATAATAAACTAGAACAATAATTTGATGAAAGTAGCTTCTAGCATTTATGTTAGTAAGATAGCTATAAGCACTCATTTTATTTGAGCCAGTTTCTAGCATCCTAGGAGCTAGGTAAAAAATTAGAAATAAAAGATGGGGATGACTATCGGGTGCCATGTTGCTAAGCATTATTAGGTGACACGGTGCCAGGTGGAAAATTTTTTTTTGAGGAGGTTTAAAAGGCCTATAGGCCGTATGAAAGAAAATGTGAAAACGAGGCATCAAATGCCACTTTTCACTATGTCACCAAGGTTATTTAAATGAATACACAAAACAACTTCCCATTGTTTGTGACCAAGTTAAGGTAAATCGAGAAGCCAGAGGTACGTATAAGTTATATTAGGGCACAAATATTGATACGAGGCCTTTATAGTGTGAAAAACTTAAATTTTCACATGTAGTATCAATACAAGAGGGTTTGGTATCGATACCCAAGGTGTCGTATTGATACCTGGCATGTTTGTATCGATACAGACCTTTGCAATGGCTAAAGTTATGATTTTTGGAAAAATGTATCGATACACAAGCATAAGTATCGATACAAATCCATAGAGTATCGATACTAGCCTCTAAATCTCGAGATTGGAACATTTTTTGCTTCTAGTATCGATACACAACTCATTGTATCAATATCAGGAGTAAAAGTACCTTGTATATCGATACAACATATTTTGTTTTATATTAATACACCAAGGCATTTTTGCCTACTTTGAGTCATTTTTCAGCCTTTGAAAACCCGATTTAAACATGTTTTTGCACCAAGGAACTATTGTAAACCTCAACTATGGGTTCATTAATGGATTTTAACATATTTTTGGAGTCTAAACAATTAATGACAAACGTCATTTTCATAAGATATATGGGTGTAAGAGGGTGTGGTAGGCATATCTCCAGTTACAGGCTTTCACACCCTTTCTGCCACCTTGCTCAGCATGGCTGAACTAATAAGAAAAGAGTCAATTAAGCATGGCAGCTGGATATGTCCCATGGTGCAGAAAAAAATTCAAAAATGCCCTTTGCATCGTCTTCTAAAAGGGGGGACTAAATAAAAAATTAAGAAAATACTACCAGTTTTCTAAAAAAAACTTTTAGCCATTAAAAAGATCTCCACCAATCCCATAAAACTCTCCATCTATTTCCATAAATCTTCCAACAACTCTAGGTCCAAAAAGTTCACCAAATATACTATTCCATTGTTCTTCACCTTCAAACAACCTCTCTTATCATAGTTCCCTAAAACCACCACTAGAACACCTTTAAAAACCCAACCTTTCACATACACCTTTAAAACACCCCATCAGCAACCACATTACTAAGAAGCTCTTTTCTTTCAACATTTTCTTGCTAAACAATAGCAAAAAGAGGGAAGGGACTTAGCTTAAAGTTACTGCTTTAAAAAAGAGGAAAGTTTAAGTTTTTGCTACTATATTCTTTTTTACTTATTCTAGACATTTTTCATTTGATCATCCATTTCATTTTAGTTAGCCCTTTATGTTGCCATCACTTTCCTAATACTCTCATGCATCTTTGTTGCCTTGGTTGTGGTTAGTTCTAGGATTTTGATGACCTTTTTGATGCCTTGATGTTGTTGGATATATAAACTCACAATGCTTCATTTTCATCATCGCCTTTTTTCATGCATCTTTTGCTACGTTCCTTTCATATTCATATATCGATTTCATATTTAAATGGTCACCTTAATATGTCTTAGTATGTTCAAATATTTTTCTTTTGTTTTAAGGAGGTTGATGAAATAAAAATGCCATCTCGATAACTCCAACATCCATTCTTTTGTATAAACATGATTATATCATATCCATGCACCCTATTTGTCATTGTCTTGCATCTATGTCACCATTTCCATGTTAAAATGACATATTTGCTTGTTTGCATGTTTAATCCATGTTTATTTATGTTTTTGCTGTATGTTGTTCATGATATATCCATTAAAATGCTTGTTTGTCTCTTACAAACTGATTTTAGAAAAAAATCCCCAAGTTCATACTACCTCCAATAGATAAAGAATAGTAAGGACTTAATACTTTCATTAAATTGGTCTCCCAAACCTAGGGTAAATCTACATTTCAGCTCTAGATTTCATGGTGAAATGCATTTATTTTTTAAAGAAGAAGGAAATCTTTTTTATTATTAAGCCTTGATCTTAAGACTCATGTTCATTTTGTTAACATGGTCAACGGGTTGTTCCATCATCCCAAACTACTCTAGAATGGACTTGCGAAGCCTGTGTTACTTTTTTTCGGGGACGTTTGGACATTTTAGGCCCGAGTTTATCTTTAAAAAAATTGGAATATCGAATAATCCCCTTATTTTTGCTCTAGCAGCACTATAGTCCAAATTTGAAACATTATTTTTAAGCCATATTTCCTTTGATTTTTTTTGATATTTTTCCTTTAAAGGGCGTCAAACTACCTTTCTAATGGTATTTTATTTGCCTTCGGATCATCCTAGACAAGGGAGTTATAATTTTATGAACCTTTGCTATTCGAAACCCCTAAAACCAACGTGTAACATTCTATTTAGGCCATTTTGGCCTAACAGATGATTTTTACGAAATTTCTAGATATTTTCCCAAAATGATCACAAAATCCCTTTTTCGAAAAGGTATTATCTATGATCTAACAATCTCGGATAAGCTCAGAATGATTTTTTGAAGTCCATTATGCCCTTTTAATTTTACATGCTACTAGAGCTAAGATGAAGCTAATTTTAAAAATTAATTTCACTTAGAAATTAATTTTCTAGAATTTTTGAAATATTTTTATATTAAACCTTATTGAGTTACCTTTCCAATAGTACCTCCTTTACCCTCTGAAGTCTTTGGATACACCCAAAAAAAATCTAGAAATGAAGATGACATGATGATTCTCCTTATTTTCAACCTATTTTTTGAATCTCATTTTATCGACTCGTTCGGATGTCTCGAAATGCACCTGTTTAGTCTCCCTCACAATACCAACCCTATTTGACTTGGATCAAGGTTAAATACAAAAAAATAGAATTTCATATTAAAATTTTTGCTAGTGGAGATACTGCAACTCCACTACTCTGAGGGGATACTCCAACCTTATTTTTTTAAAAAAATAAATAATAAAAAAATTTCTTTATTCTTAACTATTTTCGTAATTCTATTTTAGGGAACACTCCAACCCCACTTGTACCTTAAAAACTTAAAAATTTCTCTCTTCCATATGCTTCAAACTGCTTTGATAAAAATTATCTTTGTTCTTCAAATTACCATCAAATCCAGACCTGATTCTAAAATTGTCATCTAGGTTTTTCTTCAATACTCAAAGGCAATTATGAGATACATTTCCATCATGCCTGTTTTTTATGTTCTTTTGTTTGTGATTGCTTGTTAATGATATTATTATATTTCCTATTTTTTGCCTTACTAACTTGTTTCCTTTTATCATGTTATTTTGCATTTGTATTTAAAATTTATTTTCTCATGAAATTAATGAGGAGATGTTTCATGTTTGTATCTCTCCAGCGCCTAATATGCAACATCCAATTTTTAAAATCCAATCCGAGCATGATTTTCATAAAAAAGCCCTATGTTCCTCACATCTCCGAGGTTCATAGATGGTCTAATTTTTCTCAATAAAAAACCTCAAATTCACATCCAAAACTTCATGCATTAAAGAGGATTATATCTAAATAGAGAGCAAAAATAACTGATTTAAATAAGACCAAAGTTAGAAATAATTAGTAGGTATCGATTTCAAGCATCGTGGGAATGCTAGTCTTTCCCTGTGTGTAACCAACTCTTAAGCCTAACCAACGAATCTTTGGACTTTGTAGACCTTGAAATCAGTGTTTCAAGTTTTGTAACTCATAATATTATTTTTAGTAGGCATCCAATCTTGCTTAGCCTAAAATGATTGGTGGCGACTCTAAGTTTATGACCACTTCATGGTGGCCATTCGGGTCCAATTGGATGAGCAACTCATCTAACAGTCCCTATGTCCTTCATATCATCACGCCTAATCCAAATCCGAATCAAGGGATAGCTTAAAAGTTCGACTATAACTAACCATCATTTATTTTTAAGTTGATGCATTATGCCTTTCAAATCATTCGAAGTTTTAAAGGCCGGGCATAGGGCGATAGCTTGGCGACTCCACTAAGGATTATTTTAGAGAGTTAGGCCTATAACTAGCTACTTCTCACTCAGTTCTTAGTTTTTTGTTCTCCATAATTATTTAAATATAATTCTCTTTTATTATTTGCCTACTAAGCTCTATTTTTTATGTTTTTGTCTTGTGATTGTTAGGGATTCTTCATGCTTAAATAAATATTAATTTGAATAAATATGGTAATATAGGAGCGAAACAAAAGGTTTAATTATTTCCTCGACACACACTGTGCACTTGCATTTGCACTAGATTCCCACCATACACCATGGTGTGGTTAGTATCCTAATTATTAGGCAGAAGTAAGCCATCCGCCTTCATGAATAACCCTTTGCATGGGCATTATAAGACCTTTTGGGATATAAACTACCTATGTCTCTCATGAGTACCCTCTACACTAGCATAGCAAAATACATCTACCATATCAAATGTGTTCCAACAAACCCACGATAGGCCTAGGATCAGGGTGCCTTGTTTATTCTTACTGGATGGAAGAATGATTCAGATTTTGAAATAGGCATCAACTTAAACCCATGTAACGAACTGATGAGCTAAAGCACATAGAGCCATACTAGAGCTGCTAGAATAACCAGAAGATTAGGGCCACTCAGGGAAACATTTCTTATCTTTACTTTTACATATCATTGGTTATGCAAGCAATATAGGTGAATGTTGTCACCGGCATTTGTCTTTTTATTCTCATGATCATTCCTTTAGGATATGCCTTTATGTTCAATGGAAAATCCTCTTTTATAAGTGGGTCACTACAAGTGAATGACATTACCTGCAATGACATCTTAAAATAGTCGTATCTAACCAAGATAGGCCATCATCCTACTTGAATGACAGCTAAGCATGTGTGGTGATGAACGAACATCACCATTTAGATGGTAAGTCTTAATCCTTGTGATGTATTTTGTTACTTGGTGAAGAGAAAATTTTAATATGAGTGTGCCAGTATGCTACTTGTTCAATGCCTTAACATTTATGATCATCTTATCTACCCCTAGGCATCTTTCGCCTATTCTATGGGCAAATATTATGATTCCTTCCATTTCTTACCTTTTGGCTATTATTTTGTATTAGTTACCAACTCATTCTCTTTTTGCTTTTCTTTTTCACCATGCTTCATTTCATCATAATTATTGTCATCATAGGATAATTGGCTCTAATGGACCAGTGTTCACCAAGAGGCATATGTCATGGAGTAACAGTTCACTTTAGAGTTAAAACCCTTTGAAGAAGTTTGAGCATGGTTAGAGTGCCAACAGCGTGAAGACTGGGATGTTTTAAAACTAGAGCATGCCTCAGTAATGCATGAAAGGATCAAGATAGGATACCATCAAAGTGATTGGCAAGATCTGAGGATCATGTGGACTAATTGGGACAGTACTGAAAGGGAATCACACATAAAAGATCCAGACATATCGCTCTTCTACTTCAAGTTCATTTGGATGTCAATTAGTTGTAAGCAACCTTTCAATTTTGGAGTCTAGCGAACCGGTGTTTCACTTTCAATCATGAAGACTTAGTCCCCACGGTTGATGATTACACTACATTACTTAACATTGAAAAGGCAAAGGTCGACAGCATATATTGTAAAGCGTTGAATCCTTCAACCTTCAAGAAAAGATTAGCTCAAATCCTTAAGGCAACAAAATCTTGGGTTAAGAGTCATATTAAAACAAAGAGGAACTGTCAATGTATTTCATGGGCCAGTTTGAAAAAAGCTATGGCGAGTACCATTCACACCCAAAAAATCCAAGATATCTATACTTTGGCAATATATTGTCTTGTTATATTCCCAAACACATTGTACTATGTTAAAGCTATGGTAATAGATGTTTTTTATTGCTTGTGCTGCAACATTAATCCTGTATCAATCATTTTTA
Organism: Adansonia gregorii; assembly: GCA_038382025.1. NCBI lineage: Eukaryota > Viridiplantae > Streptophyta > Magnoliopsida > Malvales > Malvaceae > Adansonia > Adansonia gregorii. The sequence continues at coordinate 13,291 of JBBYHO010498880.1, forward strand.
CCGAAATGATTCGAGCTCTTAATTTTTGTAAGAAAATGTTAACAGGCCATTTCAACTGATGTGCACCGCTCTTTCAGATTTGGCTCCTCAGTCACTTTAGCTTAGAAGAAAGTAGGACATCATACTACTTCTTACCCAGCTTTAGCCTTATCTCTAAGGTACTTGAGATTGAGTGGCCTCAAGATTAATCTAAATAGCAATGGGTCCAAAAATTTTAGAACCTTAAGGGGAAGGAGGTAACATGGAAGGCCTCTTGGTTTTTCCCATAAATGGTCATATATCGATATGGAGATTACAGGTATGTACCATTCATGGGATTATAGGGAAGTCCTAGCTGCACCTTTTTTTAGTTCTTCAATAATTCTTGTGTCATCAATTCATCCCCTTTATCCAAGACTTAGAGTTGTGGGATTTCGATTATGGTGAGCCCTACTACAAGTTGAAAATCCAACTAGCCTATCAAGCATGGAAACAAAGCTGTTGCATGGAAAAGTATTGGACAGAGGGTAGTATGACCTTAGGATATAATGAAACCGTGCCTTCATCTGGTATTGGGACATCATAAATGCTAGTTGATGAATTTCCCTCTAAAGTTGAATTGCTCAAGCAAGAGTTCAAATAAGAGAAGGCAACCTTTGCCAAAAAGATTACTCGATTAGAAAAGGAAAATAGTTAATTGAAAATGGATCTCTACCTCAGGGATGGCAAGGTGAGCAAGGCTCCTAAGGAGAAAAACTATCTTAGGGAGGATCTTGAGAGCCTGAAAAGAGACTATATGGCCCTTAACAAAGCAAGCAAGTCTTGAAAGCTTGGAAAGTCATCGATCAAGTAGAGGATAAAAATTGCTGCTTTTAAGAAGGACCTACACCAATAGAGAGAAGCTGCTAAGGCTAGTAGGAAAAAGCTTATTGAGTCCAGGCTCTTGTATCAACCTATTGAAGGAAGAATGAATGGTTGGGGCTCAAGTCTAAGATTTGAGAGCAAACTAGGTCGAAAATAAGGTTTTGATACTCAAAATCCAAGACTTAAAGCATTCTCTTCAAGCTCACTAAGACTAAGTTAATGCACTAGTGAGAGCCTTCTAATAGTGAGAGCAAGAATGGATGAAGGTGGTTAATCACACACACCAAAATCATTAGGACTATCATCGCTGTCTTATAGAGCAAATCTAGGCAGCTCAGTTAAAGGCCAAGAACATGATGGATGTAGCTTGATCCTTAACACATGATATCTTGTCCACTGGTGCCCATGAGCAAGAGTTGTTGTACTTCTTAGACCATGCAATCAAGCAATGTAACTGTGTTAGGTATTTTTGCATGTAATCACATGTAATTAAGACATCTTGTTGCTTTAATGAAAAATGCTATTGGTGGAGCTATCCCTTTATCAAATTGTCTATTTTGCATTTGTATAACTAAGCTAATCCTTTAATGGTTTTTATTCATCAATGATTGCATATTTCCTCTCATTGCATCAAACATATGCATGAACATACCGTAAAGGCCTAATCCAAAAATAATTTAAAGTAAAGTGATCCAAAATACAAAATCTATAGTTCACCATTGGTATAACACTCATAATTATGAAGAAGTGATGGAAAATAAACACCAGACCCACATCAAAAGACTCAAACTCATGTACAAAGAGTCCCAAAAACAGGCACTCTGTAAGAATGAGGAACATCAAGCACAAATCATTGAGTTAACTAAATTGCTGTCCAATTATTAAAGGAAAAAGGGTAAACAAGCACAGTCAAAATGGGGAAAGAATCAATGCACCCTAAAAACAATTTGAATAGTGGTACTGAGGCCATTAATGCTCGAGAAGGTGCACTACATGGGCAACACCCTCTGGCACCCTCTGGTAATGAGCATTCCACCATCTTAGCCATTTATTTATATCAATCCTGTAGCAGCATCCCACTTAATTTAAGGATTTTAAGGTGCAAGTTCTTCACCATCAAGGCCTATAGTCTCGGACCTTGATTAGCACAATGAGCAAGAGAAAGCAAAAAGGCCCTTGAAAAATAATGAGGACTTAGACAAGTATCACTCATTAGAGAAGCATCTTTTGAGTTATGGAAGAAAGTAACATATTTGGAATCATAGATGCAAAGTCATTAAGGCTAGTTTCGAGCCTCGTCATCCCACCTAAGTTTAAAGTACTTGATTTCAAAAAATACAATGGGACTATTAACCCTATTGCCTATCTTCGCATGTACTATCCTAAAATGGTGGGACATGAAAAGAATAATAAATTGTTGATCCATTACTTCCAGGACAGCTTGACTGGTGTAACCCTCTGATGGTACATAGGACTTGATCCTGCGAGAATTCAAACATGGGCAAACTTGGCATGCGTAGTCCTTAGACAGTATAAGCATGTGTCTAATGGGGTTCCAGATCGTCTTTCTCTTATGGACATTAAAAAAATTATCTTTTGAGAGTTTTAAATAGTATGCTTAAGATGGAAGGAGGACGTAGCTCAAGTTCACCTTCTTTTAATTAAAAAAGAATTGACACTTATGTTTATTGGCACCGTACAAACTCCTTACTATGAAAGGCTAGTAGCAAGCGCCATGAAAAATTTTATTGATTTGGTCATATCAAGTGAAATGATTGAGAACGCCACCAAGAGCGGCAAAAAATCTATTAAGGAAGTATCTGGATTAGTAAAAAAGATAGCAAACAATGGTAAGTAAAGGAAAGTAAATGCTGTCGGCAAGAATCATGCTAGGTTTAATCAAAGTCTATAATCAGCACAGCCTATATAATTCCCAAACATGTTGCATATAGGTCTTACCCTTTACTCATCAGCAATGTAACCAGTCCATGCTACTAGGTTTGCTTCTGCAATGAGCTTTGCACCAAATCCCATGCAAAGTGTGGCCCAGAATGCATAGCCCCGCAATATGCATAATGCGAGAGTTTTGAATAACCAACAAGTATTCTAAGAAAATGAGCACTTTGAACCGCCCTTTACTCGTATAAAAAGATCTTATCTCACTTATTGGCAAGCAAACTAGTGGCTTTAGTATTCATAAACCCAAGGTCACCACTGTACCCTAAATTGTATGATAAGAATACTTATTATGAATACTATATGGGAGCGTAAGGCCACTCCCTTGAGAATTGCACTTTATTCAAAAAAAAGGTGCATGGTTTAGTAGAAAAAGGAATGATCAAGATTGAGCAAGGTCCTGGACCCAATGTAAGGGCTAACCCACTCCCTAATCAAATTAAACCAAAAGTAAATACGATATTGATAGAAAAGGCTGCTAAATTAAAAGAAGTGTGGCAAAATTCAAAACCCTAATAAGCAAGGTTTGGTAGGCTTTTGTGAAAATTAAAATAGTAATAGATAATGAAAGTTAAAGAAAAAAATACCATTGATACATTTTGCTGCCACTACGGTTAAGAACATAACTTGCAACATTGTCTATCACTCTTAGAGATGGTTCAAGGGATAATGGATCGGTCTGAAATTGAGTTTTACGAGGAGTGGATGGACATGACGATCCATCTATCAGTGTTACTAATAAGGAGAGACCCACTGATGGTCAGATCTCTAGTTGTATGTCTTTTATGGGCATGAGTAAAAAAACTAACAAAAGTTTTAGGTAGTTCACTACAAGATGGATGGAGGAGATGGCCCATATTTATTCCTTACTAATAGAAAAAGATATGATAGTTAGATTTATTAGCATGTTGCAAACCTGTTATTACAGAAAGATAGTGAAAAGCTTCCCGAAAAACTTCGCAGATGTGGTCATAACTCTATGGAGGGATCAATGAGACCTTGAAAGATGAATTAAGAAGAAAAGGTATCTATGAAAAAAAGAAAAGTAATGACAGGGGCTAATAAGCAAACAAATCCAACATTGAAGCTAATTCATCTTAAACTCATGCTGAGTTAGAACTAAAAGAAGTGATCATTGAAGAAAACTGCAAGATTATGGAAAACATAGAAAAAGTTTGGACGCCAATGAATTTGGTTTAGCAAAGCTTGGTGCAAGCTAAACTACTTAATGCAACCAAGAATAAAGAGGAAAGGATTGATAACATCTATGATTTTCATGCTATTTATAGCCATAGTCTTCAAACATGCAAAGAGTTTCGCAAAATGGTTCAAAAGATGATGAATAAGGGTAGCATTGAATTTTATGATGAAAGTAAACCCCATATTCTGGGTTTGCAAATGCAATATCATCCATCCACACACTAGAAAAGAAGAGGGCAAGCTCTTTTATAGGATTAGAAGGTGATTGATTTTGTACGACAATCAACTGAGAGCTAAAGTTGACCTTGTTCAACATCTACTAAAGTTAATCATTCAACTTCCATTTCCCTTCTCGTGTAAAGATGATAAGGTAGTTTCTTGGAACTATGAAAGCAAAACCTTAATTATCGGAGAATCTAGCCAACAAGCAGTAAGTGTTCACTTTTTAAGGGTAAGTCACCTAACTTAGAGTGATTGATGTTATATCCCAACAGTATAAAAAAATAGCTCTCAGCAAGAGAATGCCAATCTTTTTCTTAAGCACCAAAGTTTGTAACCAAGGACTTAGATTCGATAGCTATCAAGGATCTAGTGAATAGGAAAGAAGTTATGGAATTCTTTAAATTCATTAAGCACAGTGAATACAGCATCGTATATCAGTTGAATAAGCAACCCAATAAGATATCTATGTTATCACTACTATTGAATTCAAAATCTCACAAGAATACCCTCCTCAAGGTTCTAAATGAGGCCTGTGTCCCTTCCGACATCCCTATAGGTCAGTTGGATTGCCTAGTGAACAACATCACCTTGACAATTACATATCTTTCAATGATGATGAAATCTCACATGGAGGAAGAGGAAATTACAAGGTCCTCCATATCGCCATATATTATAAAGGCATTACGTTGCCTAAGGTGCTCATTGATAATGGGTCAACTTTAAATGTAATGCCATGTCATGCTTGAACAAGCTCCCTTTGACATATCTCATATCTAAAATAGTTATACGATTGTGCGAGCGTTTGATGGAACTTTCTGAAATATTGTTGGGAACATCACCATTCCAATCCAAATCAACCTATGTACTTACGAAGTTAACTTCCACATGATGGACATTGCTCTATCATATAACTGCCTATTGGGAAGGCCGTGGATTTATTCTGCTAGGGCAATACCATCCTCTTTGCACCAAAAGTTAAAATTTATCATCGAGAATAAAGTTATCAGTATTGGACAGGAAAAAAATATCATTGCTACTACCTCAACATATGCCCCAGATGTCAAACCTGATAAAGATAGCCTAGAATCCTCTTTTCAAGCCTTTGAGTTTGTTAATGCAATTTATATCAAAGAGGATTGCCAATAGTCCAGCCTTACCAAAAATCACTCATATGGGTTTGAAGTTGACTGTCGGTAATGGTGCCTAAGCTAAAAAGGGACTCAAAAAATGCCTTGAAGGAATTGTTAAAGCCTTAAAAGTGGTCAACCAAATAGACAAAAGAGGGTTGGGATTCAAGCCCATACAAAGAAGAAAAGAAAGCAAGTTCAGAGGAACCATGAAAGAAGAATGGCTCATTCAGCAAGATAAGACATAAAGGATGAGCCAATGATATTCCTACCATTTTAGGAAAGTTTCAACTAGGGGGAGATGTAGATACTAGCTCTGTTAGTGCTATGCTCATATTAAACAAAGCATTCGAGGGTATCTCCATCAATACGATTATTGGGCCAAAAATGTCAACTATAAGTTCAGAGATTGGCCTGTGCCCTCTAAGGTTTGTTTTAAGTGTTTGACTGAGGCCAAGATTCTTGTACTGCTCAAGTCTATTTCAAAGTAATGCTATAAACTAAACCTACATGCTCTTGCCTAAAAGCATTATAGGATCCTTTGTGTGGGCAGCTTTTATTAAGTATTATCAATGGAAATGACTAAGCATTTTGCATTGATTCTTTGTGTTCATAATTTTTGCCAACCTTAAACTTTTTTCTTCCACCTATATTGTTCTTTTCCATATTTTTAGGTACCCTAATGAAGGTGACATGAATGTTCATACTGAAATCTTAGGAATTGATTTTGAGCAACTAATCTGTATTAGTAAGGTCAAATCTGAAGAGAAACACATACCCTTAGACCTATTGAGACTAGTTAAATAGGAAGAAAAACAAATATTAGCTCATAAGGAATCCACTAAAACCATAAACCTTGGAACAGTGAAAGACCAACAAATTGTCAAAATCAAAAGCTTCATAAAGCCATCAACTCGAGCTAAACTAATAAGTCTCCTTTAAGAATATCGAGAGGTGCTTGCTTGGGTCCTATCAAGATATGCCTGGACTAGATACCGATATTATGGTTCATAAATTTCCCTTCAAACCTGAATGCTAATGAATCCAGTAAAAGTTAAGGAGGATGAAACCAGAAATACTCCTTAAGATCATGGAAAAAGTCAAGAAGCAATTTGAAGTAGGATTTCTCGAGGTAGCCAAATATCTTGAATGGGTAGCCAACATAGTCCAAGTTCCTAAGAAGGACAGTAAAGTGTGAATGTGTGTGGACTATAGGGATCTGAACTGAGCCAGCCCCAAGGATAATTTTCCTCTACCTTACATTGAAACCTTATAGACAACACTGCCAAAAATGCATTATTTTCTTTCATGGATGGGTTTTTGGGCTATAATCAAATTAAAATGGCAATTGAAGACATGGAAAAGACCACTTTTATAACCATGTAGGAAACTTTCTGCTATAAAGTGATGCTTTTGGGGTTACAGAATGCTAAAGTAACTTATCAAAAGGCTATGGTAACATTGTTCCATGAACTTATGCACAAAAAAATAGAGGTCTACATGGATGACATGGTTGCCAAATCACCAAAAGAGAATAAACATGTTGCCAATTTGTGAAAACTTTTGAAAAAGCTATACAAATACTAGCTCAAGCTAAATCTTGCCAAATGCATATTTGGCATCACCTTTCATAAATTATTGGGGTTCATTATGAGCAATAAATGAATAGAGGTGGATCTTGACAAGGTTAAGGCTATTCAAAACCTACCACCTTTTCAAACTCAAAAGGAAGTGAGAAGTTTCTTTGGAAGATTGAACTACATAGCCTGATTCTTATCTCAATTGACCGACAAATGCAATCTAATCTTTAGGCTATTGAAAAAACAAAATCCTAGATAATGGAATCAAAGGTTCCAAAAAGATTGCAATAAGGTTAAACATTACCTTTTAAACACTTCAATACTTATGCCAGTAGTGCTCGGATGACTAATTTTGTTTTCATTAATCTTAGACAAGTCATTGGGCTACGTGTTAGGACATCATGACAAATCAGGAAAAAAGGAACAAGCTGTCTATTACTTAAGCTAGAAGTTTACAAAATATGAAAATAATTACTCATTCATAGAGAAGCTATATTGTGATTTAACTTGGACGGCCCAAAGGTTAAGGCAATACATGCTATACCATACTACGTGGTTAATCACCAAGCTTGATCTCATCAAATATTTTTGCAAAGCCCTCATCTTGTCCAAGAGATTAGCCAGATGGCAAGTTATGCTTTTTGAGTATAACATCATGTTTGTGAACCAGAAAGCTATCAAAGGTAGTGCAATAGTAGACTCTTTGGCAAGTCGAGCCTAACTGACTATCAGCCTTTAAACTTTGTGCTCCCTAACGAAGACTTGATGTGCATATCCAAGGTAGAGAACATTGTCAAGTATGGGTCATCATGGAGGATGTTGTTTGATGGAGCTTCAAATGCACTAGGGCATGGAATTAGGGTAATTCTTATCTCACCTGAAGGAAACCATTACCCTTTTATAGTCAAATTAAACTTTGACTGCAACAACAACATAGCTAAATATGAGGCTTGCATCATCAGATTCCAGGCAGTCATTAAAATAAGCATTCAAACATTACAAGTGTTTAAAGATTCAACCCTCATTATTTACCAATTGAAGGAAGAATGGCAAACACATGATGTTAAACTAATCCACTATGGGAATTTGATATCAAAGCTTAAGAAAGAGTTTGATGATATTAGCTTTCAACATCTACCTCAAGAAGAAAACCAAATGGTTAATGCCTTAGCCATTTTATTTTTCATGTTTAAAGTTAATCGAGAATCGACATTGCTTCTATCCAAATGAGTATCTATTCAACCTCGGCACATTGCCAGAATGTTGAAGAAAAGAAAGATGATTCACCATGATATCATGACATCCTTCAGTATATCAAGAATCAACAGTACCCAGAAGGCACCACCAAATCTGGTCAGAGAACCATCAGACGATTAACTATGAACTTCATTTTGGATGATGAGATTTTTTACAAAAAGGGCTAGGATCAGGTGTTACTCTGATGCATGGATGCCTTATAAGCCAAAAGAATACATGAAGAAGTTCATGAAAGGATTTATGATGTATGCTAATAGATACCAAATGGCAAAACAATGTCTCAACATACCTCGAGGATGGATCCTCGCAGATCTAAGAGTGCATACGACTTAAAATACTTTTCTGACTTAAAAATATCTTCTTGATCGAGACTTTTCTTTAGCGATGTGATAAGAACAAAAGCGTATAGATTCTCAACTTGTGATATAGAAAAAGGGACCGTAAGATAAATCGCTTATCTTATTGATCTCGGATGACCATCACAAAATGGTCAATGCTTGGAATCGCCACCGATCATTTTAGGCTAGGCATGATCAGATGCCTACTAAAACCTATGTTTTGAGATACAAAACTCAAAATATCGATCCTATGGTCTATGCAATGCAAAGTTCACCGTTTGGGTTCAGGAGTTGGTTAAACGCAATGAGGTATGAACCTCTTCACGACACCCAAAATTGGTACCTTAGTAGCTATGCCTTATCTCGATTTCAATTATTTCGATCTTATCTTGTCATTATTTTGATATAACCTTATTTTAATGCATGAATCTTATAGAAATACAAATCCAAGTTTTGATGAAAATGATATAATTTCATTTATGCCCCAGAGAAATGGGGAATATAGAGATTTTCGATAAAAATGACCTCTGGATTTCACTTTGAAAATGGAATGTTCCACTTTGGGCACTAGAGAGATAGCCACGGTGCACATTACCTTTAGTTTTATTTGAAATGATTGGAAACAAGAATGCAAATAATCATCACAAAGAAATCATGTTAGTAAGGTAATAAATGAAGTAACATAACATGGATCGTTTCAATACAATGATAAAGAAAATGGGTAGGCTATTATAATTTATCTTGCTATTGGAATCGATTATATGGGAATAACCGAATTGATAATTTTTGAGATGCATCTGGGTTTCTTGATTAAACGAGGTTTGTTTGACATATTCATAGAAGTCCAAGAAGGGAAAAGAAAGATTAATTATAATTGAAAGAGAGGGTGGAGTATCCCTTAGGAAAGATGGGGTTGGAGTATTCCCATGGATAACAAATAATTTTGACAAAAAAAGATTTTTAGATCTTAACAATTTGGAAATGCGGGGTTAGAGTGTCCCCTCAAAAGGTCAGGGTTAGAGTATCCCCAAAGTTACATGTCTGACACTCTTGAAAGAAGTCGAGTTGGAAAAATTTAGTTGATAAAACCTTGTAATTTAGAAGACGGGTGAGCATTTTGATGACTTTTGGTGAAAAAAATTATTATGAATGAGGATGGTAAAGATGTAAAATTTGTTTGTCTTTGATATGAGCCAATAGGAGGTCAAAGCATGTTCTCGAGTCTGATCGAGGTGATGCAGAGACATTCGAATGTCTCGAGATGACATTTGGGAAGATAATTCAATCTTGATCATGAATGAAAATAGGGAACAACATTGAGCTATCCTACTTCCTAAATTTATTCTAAATTGGTTTGAAGGCTTTAGAGGGCAAAAAAGATGCCATTAGAAAGGTAACTTGATGAGGGTCAACTTAAAAATATTCCCCAATCCCAAAGAGTCATTTTCTGGGGGAATAAATTTTCAAGTTCATATTGACTGAGCCGCTGGCAGAGCATATGAGAAACAAGGTGTGTCAAATTTTGAAAAATCACCCTAGAATCAATTGGTAT